>CAUYRH010115446.1:0-126586 GCA_963574655.1 Perodicticus potto | reverse complement strand
TAGTTTGCATTCCCATCAGCAGTGTAGAAGTGTTCCCTTTTCTCCACATCCACACCAACATCTCTGGTTTTGGGATTTTGTTATGTGGGCTAATCTTACTGGAGTTAGATGATATCTCAAGGTAGTTTTGATTTGCATTTCTCTGATCATTAAGGATGGTGAGGAAAGGGGTAAGGGAGGGAAAGGAAGGAGGAGGGTGGGTGGAGAGAGGGTAAATGGTGGGATCCCACTTACGGTGCATCTTAGAAGGGACAGGTGAAACCTACTAAATGCAGAACACAAATGTTTTCACACAATAAACGGGAAAATCCCATGAAGGTTATGTCGAACAGTTGGATGAAAATATTTCAGATTGTGTATGAAGCCCGCACACTGTACCCCATGATTGCACTAATGTACACAGCTATGATTTAATAAAAAATGAAAATTAAAAAAAAAAAAGAATAGGATTGCTTGGGACCAAAATAAATGGGAAAATCATGGTTTGAAAAGAAGCTTTGGGGAGGAGATGAATCATTTTGCACCCATTTATAGGGGAAAATGGTGTGACCTCCAATAAACACATGAATGGTTATTTTCTGGAACAGGAAGCACTTAGGGGTCTTGGGAATTCCTGATTTTGCCCTTTCTAAACACTATCCTTTTTGAAATTCCAGATACACCACGTTCTGTTGAAATCTTGAAGCTTTAAACAATTTAGATTGTCATTGTCCTAAGTTCTCAAGGTACTCTTACCTTCCCCAAAGCAGTCTCTATCTGTCACATACCTATTGTCTAGGGCATTTTACGTCAGCCACTGGGAGCTGTGGAAGGAAGAATCACTGCTTTTCTCAAGCAAATTGGTTCCTTGATGTCTTTGATGCTCCTTATTACCTCCATCCATGCCCACTCCTGCTTTGACCCCTTTACAGATGAGATTTCTCTAGAATTGATGGTCTTGAGTGGCAAATAAAGGTGGATAAATAGGGACCATTAAATTGGGAACCTTTCTTACAATCTTTATTCCCCCCCCCAAGTTTCCTTCTCTCCACTGAAATCCCACAGCAGTGCTTAGATTTATCATGTGGCCTAGAGTGTGTGTGTGTGTATGTGTTTTGTTTTTAAGCTTCTCTTGAGAGTAAATGGGAATGAAGAGAACTATTTAACAAGGTCCTGGTTTCTCTTGCACCACAGTAGCTAAACTTGCCTGCTTTTATGTGCAACTTTGTAGGGGTCAGCTGGGTAGATGGTATTCTTCCCCACCATGGGCAATATAGTACTAGTACCTGCAGAGAAACGACACCTTGGTCTCTTGTTTGCAAAGCCCTTTTCCCATCTGTCCTAGGTTAGACTGCGTCCAGCCATGCAGACGTGTTGGTTTCTGCATGCTGCAGCAGTGGGCAGAATGAATAATTTGCCAAGTGGACAAAAGGTACACCAAGTGAATTAACTTTAAATAATTGGCACGAATGGGCTAGTAGCTAGGAAGTGGGCTTTTGAAGAGAGATACCCCAGTTAGAAAGGGTTTTTTTAAAAACTGTTGGTTGTAATGATAAAAGATTAGGTTTTGCCTTCCTTGTATCTGCTCTCCTTCCAAATAGTTGTATCCAAAAAGGCTGATGTTGCCACTCCCCTACTTTGCCCCTCTCCTCGTTAAAATAGAAACGGGGATTGATTTATGTCCCGCTCCTAAATACATGTGAAATTTGTACAAAAAATATCTTCTGTGAAAATGATTTCTAATCTGCAGACTTAATATCTGGGCGATGTCTTGAAATGTCAAATCCCATCCTTTGGGTTGTGGATTTTTTGTTTTCGCCAAATAAATCTGATCTTTAAAGTTAAAAAAAAAAAAAAAGAATCTTCACAACTACTGGTTGGAAGTGAACAGGGGGCAGTGACAATTATTAGGCAAATGAGGGGACAGTGGCTGATGATTATTAGAATAGCCTGCTCCTTCACAGAGTTTTGGGGGTCCTTGCTCTAGTTCTTGCCTTGCACCCCTTTCCCCAATTTGTAAGGAGGTTTTCAGGGTTGTACTACCGGGCTCGGTTGCTTTTTGATCTTCTCGGTGTGTTAGATCAGTGTTCTCTTTCTTGTTGTACCTTAAACCTCATGGTTACACGGACTAGTTTTCTGGAAGAGCCAGATGACAAGTCTGCAGATATGCAAAGACTTTGGATTCTCGTTTTTCTTTGTTAGACTGTATCCATCCAGTTGCAGGAGTTGCATGTTTCTCTGGCCATGCTGCTAGGGGTGCAGCAGGTGCTCTGGGGTCGCCCTCTTCTCTAGGGGGCTGCTCAGGGCTCAGCCTTTGGCCCCTGAGTCCTGGTCAGTAAATGCCCATGCTCCTGTCCCCTACCATAGAGTCTGATTTTTCCAGAGGTGTCTACCTGATCCTTGCTGAGATCACTGAATTCTCCTTCTGGAATTTAGAATTTGGAAGAGAGAGGCAGAGCCTGATATTGATAAACATGGCGGGGCTGATCATGAAGACCAGACCTCAACTGCCTGACACCCACAGAGTGATTGATAAACATTAGATTTATTATTATCGATACTACTATTTCAAATTCTTTTCAATATCCTGCCGTGTAACTATTATTTTTTCATTCTAAAGATATGCTAATGAGCTCAGAGAGGTTAAAACTCTACCCTAAGTAGTAGAGCTAGAACTCACTCCAGCTCAGTCTGTTTGCAAAGTCCCTACTCTTCCACGGCACCCTGAGCCTTGTGTCATGGTGGAACAATGACCTGCCTTTATAGTACTACCCAAAATAAGCAGCCTGCAGGCACAAAAGAGCACATATTTTATATTTGAAGTCAAACTTAACTGGGTGACAGAAGTCCAATGAGTGGCTACCTTTGGGGTAGTGGGTTTGGAGGGGAGTGAGAAGGGCACAGGGAAGTGTCTGGGATGCTGGTGAATGTTGGTAACACAGACACAGACACCTTGTAGAACCTTAAGGAGCTGTGCCCTTCAGAGTTGCGCACGTCATTGCTCTTGTGTGCATTACACATCAACGCAAAACTAAGACATTAGGAACAAGAAGTAAAGGAACTAAATTTAGGGGAAAAAACAGACCACCCTTATGTAAAGTCAGACTGTTTTAACTCATGAAAACCACCTTTACTAACTTTGGTGGAAAACATGATAACTTTATTCATTTTCCTGTGGGTTTTTCTGAACTTAATTATTAAAATATATATGTATTTATATAGATAGTTGAAGTCATAGACTAATGCTAATTTTTATTTCTTTGTCTTCAGTTAGTAATAATCACATGCCTTTTATGACGGTGTGATTTTCAGCTAAATGAATTGTGATAGCCCATCCCTATATTTTCAGTGAGCTGGTCTGTCTTCTTTTACCCCATCAGACGGGTCAGAAAGCTGTAATGACTATGGATACTCTAGAAATCACAACCATTGTTATTATTTTAACCTGTTCATTTATTTATGTTCACTACACTTTAATGACATTTTTATTGATGTAAATATACATAACTAGAACCACATGAACCCTGAGAGCTTGATGAATCATCACAAAGTAAAAACACGTGTGTAGCCACCACCCAGGTTAAGAAAGAGAACATTTCTATCCTTCCAAAAGCCTCCCACACTGTGCTCCTTCCTAAATGCTACCCCCTACTTCTCCCCAAGGCAACCACATCAGAGATTAGTCCAACCTGGTAGAGCATTATATAGACCCCTGTGACCTCCTGCAACCACAACTCACCGTCTGCACTAACACGACTGCATCATTCCAAGAAATTCTTCATCAGAAAAATAAAGTTATAAATAATTTTATTGTGTGTTTCAGGCACTTCCCCTAATGTAATTTACCCAGACAGTAGACCACTCTTCTAGCTATCATCAACCCCTTCTCAGGACAAAAACTAGGCTCATAAAGCAAAGAGGCTGTGTTACGTAAGTAAAATACGACTCAAAAACAGAAAAGAAATAAAAAGAAATAAAAAAGAAAAAGATTTTTTTAAATGTGAAAAGGCTGTGTAAAATTGCTATTGTTTTTTCCTTAAACATTTGGTGTAATTTACCAGTGAAACCATCTGTTCTTTGTGGGAACATCTTCTATAATGAATTCAGTTTCTTAAACAGATAACAGCAGTGTTTGGGTCATCCATTTCTTCTCTTGTTATTTTGGTCAATTGTGTTTTCCAAAGTATTTGTCTAGTTGCTTAAGTTATTGGTATAAAGTTGTTTGTAATGCTGCTTTTTAATGTCTGCAAAATATGGACTTACTCCCTCCTTTTTATTCCTAACATTAGCAATTTAGTTTTCTTCATATTTTCTGTACTTTTGGCCTTACTATCATTTTTATTGTTTGTTTTCTGTTGCATTGATTTCTGATCTTATTTTTATTTCTTTCCTCCCTCATACGTTGGGCTTAACAGTTTTTCTTTTTCTACTTATTAAAGCAGAAATTTAGATCATTGATTTTTAAAGTTTATCTTTTTTTCTCATATAAGTTTTTAAGGCTGTAATCTTCCTTCTAAGTACTTTTTTAGCTGTTTCCACATATTCTGGCTTTTTTATTATTATTCAGTTAAAAATATTTTCTAATTTTACTATTTTACTATTGACATATAGAAGTATATTTCTTATTGTCAAATATTTGGGGATTTTCTACAAGACTTTTTTTGTTTTTTTAATTCAAATTAATATGAGGGTACAATTTTTAGGTTACATTGTTCTTACTTCCAGGGTAAAGTTCCATTTGTAGAAGATCCCCTCACCTTAGAAGACTTATTGTTATCAATTTCAATTTCAACTTGGCCAAGTAAGATTAGACAAGCAAACTAGAGGTAAAGGAGCTCCATGGCCTGGCCTTCCCATCTTGGGCTTTCCTGGGTCTGCTTTGTAAGATTTAAATCTTTTAATATACTAACATTTATTTTATGGACAAACATATAGTGTAGGTGACTATTCTTTGTAACATTTGAAAAGAATGTTGTCCGTTGGGTTTTAGTTACATAAGCTGTTGTCAGTTGGGTTTTAATTAGCTCAGATTGGTTAATAGTGTTGATATTAGTTGATAATTCTTCTAACTACTGAGAGAGGAGTATAAAAATCCCCAACTATGACTATTCTTTCTCTCTCGTTCTTTTTTTTTTTTTGTCCTTTTACTTTGGTCGGGTTTTGCTTTATGAATCTTTATGATTTTGAGCATATTCATTTAGGATTGTTCTGTATGCTTGATGAATTGACAATTTCGCTACTTAACAATATCCCCCTTTATCTCTAGTAATATTCTTCATCTTGATACCTACTTTGATATTAACATAACCACATCCGCTCTCTTATGCTTCGTTTTTTTCAAAAAGTCTCTTTTTCTACCCGTTCAACTTTCCTGTGCCTTTGCATTTAAAATATGTCTCTTATAGACCGCATACACTTGGATCTTGTTTCTTGTTATTTTTATTGTTGTGAGACAAGATCTGTCACCCAAACTAGAGTGTGGTGGCAGAATTCACAACTCACTGAAGCTTCCAGCTCCCAGGCTGAGGGTATCCTCCTCCCTCAAGTTTAAGAGTAGCTGGAGGTACAGGCACCTGCCATCACCCTCGGCTAATTATTCCTATTTTTTGTAGAGACAGGGTCTCACTACATTGCCCAGGCTAGTCTCCAACTCCTGGCCTCAAGCAATCTCCCTACCTTGGCTTCTCAAAATGCTAGGATTACTGGTGTGAGCCACCATATCCAGCCAGATTTTGTGTTTTTATCCAGTTTGACAACCTTGGCCTTTTAATTAGAGGGCATGGTCCATCTTTATTAAATATGATTATTTATATGGTTTAAGCCTAACATTCTGCAATTTGTTTACTATTTGTTTTCTCTTTTGGACTTTTCCAAAACTAAGCTAAGGGTGGATCCCCTCGATCAAACCAGAGATTCAAATATCCAAAGCCTCACTTCTTAGAAGAGATGGTCTATTTCTCCAATTTCCTATCATTTCTAAGTGGCAGCCCTTCATATTTTCCAATGCAAAAACTTGGGTATGTTCCAAAACTTTTCTCTTTGGAGAATGGTGAACCTTATTTTATTTTCCCCTAGTCCTGTGAGAATCTGTTTAGCTTTTGTGGAGCTCAGCTTTTGCTTCTGGAATCAACAAGCAGATTGAGCAGTAAAGGAGCTCCATGGCCTGATCTTCCTGCCTTGGGCTTTGCTGAGTCTGCTCTGTAAACTCTCTTTGCCTTAGTAACTCTCTGAGGCCCTCAATGGGCTTTCTTTTTAATTTTGTTTGGGTTTTTTTATTGGTCTTAGGTAGGATAGTCGGCCTAACAAAACCTAATCGGTCATCGCTGAGAGCAAAACTCACCATTAGCATTTATTATTCTTTACAGAAAAACCAAGTCTCAGATGCCAGAGCGTCGTCTGGAAATCTGACTTGAGTAACCTACTGCTATGTAACTCACATGAGTCATTGCCCTGTCCTGAGACTGAGTTCTACCATTGGCCAAACGCTCAGAAATATTTTGCCCTTTGTGTGTTTGGGGGGAGACCTGCAGGGGTTAACCCCTAAAATAATATTTTTTGGGTGGTTGTTTGATCATTTTGCAATTCTGTGGGAGAACCTGCTTCACCAGTAATTATGTAATTAAGGTTCTGCTGCAATTAATAGGTTTTATTACCAAGAAGAGTCAATTATTTTGGTTTAATCACAGTATCTTATCAATAAGAAAACATAATTTTTCTCGGCACCTATATCTCACTGTAACTATCATTAACTTGCATTTTAATTTCTTTTAGCCATTAGAGATGTACCCAAGCCTTGAGTGATGTTTTCAGAACATGATTTTAAATGACACTTCTTATTGAGTCCTATCAGCTTGTCTTATTTATGTTGTTGTTTTCTCAGCATTGAATACATAATATGTCACGATTTATTTACTTGTTTTTAAAGAGCTTGGTTTAGGAAGCGTTATACTGGAAACATAAGTCAATTTGGCTTGAAGTAGCAATCTGTTTGTCATTTTATGGACTGAAATTTTGATTCCTTTTTAATTAAAGCAAAGGGACATGTAATATAAGAAAGCAGCCAATAGAACTAGAAGCTAGAAGGAAGGATGGGATGGGAGAAGCTGGCTGGGAGTGTGGAGGAGGAGGGTGCAGTGCTTTGGAAGACAATGGGCTAGGAGGGAGGAGACCTGGGCTCTAGTCTCTTAGTCTGATCTGAGCCGTGAGCCTTTGAATAGGTCACTTCTGCCAAAAGGAACTTGGAAAGGTAAGTGTAGGGACAATAGTTCTGAGTGAGGTCTGTGTCTGAGGGCGGTGAAGGATCTTTCCCCAACTAACTTTGAGGGGACTTCCAAATGACAAATGGCCCAGGCCTTCTTTGCATGTAATCTAAGATCATGCTACCAGAAATTTCCTGTCTCTAGGCTTCAATTTCTGTAGGTGTGAACTAAAGAAATTGAAATCAGTAATCTTTAAGGCCTCTTCTAAGCACTAAGATTTCAAGATTTTGAAAGGGAATTTTGAAGTTTAAGTCAGTTTTAGAAGTTGACCCAGTTTAGGACCCTTTAAAATTAATACAAAATTTTGTGTGTTGTGTGTATGTGTAGATATGCCTTTTTTCTGGGGACAAATTACAAATGGGTAATTAATCATGGTATTTATGTAATTATAATGATGGAACGAACATCTTATTGAATACCTTCTATGTATTTGTATGAGCACAGAGATAAATAAGATACAGCTTATGACTTTGAGTTCTCCTTAATTAGGAGAACTTAATTGGGTCAAGGGTCAGAAATTCTGCATCCTAGTTCTAGTTCTGGTGCTACCTGGCTTTGACTCTGATCCTCAGTTTCCTCGGCCAAGAGTAGCTTTAATAAAATGAATCTTTCTTGCTTCTTAAGTTCGTTCATTCAGATCACACGTGGCTCTATATGTTAGAGCCATGCTAGGTACAAGGAACACACCCTTGTATGTGAATGAATCTGCACGTGCCCCATGGGACATGCAGAGCAGTTGGTGAGGTTTGGATTTTGTCTGCCTGGGATAAATATTCTACAGTGGGGTTGAGAAGTGGGAATATACAGGGTTCTTTATCTCAGATGCTATCCTGAATAAATGGCTTTACTTCCCCCTCCTCTTCTTTTTTAATATATTAAATTGAATCCAGGGAAGGAAGCATCTAAGACAATCCACATGTACACTCTGCTTCCTCAAAACAGAGAGAAAACAGAGAAGGAAACTGGGGGGTTTCTCTAAAGGAGATACAAGTACATTTTGCAAATGGATCCCTAGGAGTTTGGAGACACTTTAAGGGTGATTGGAGGCAACTGCTGGGAATTGAAAAGGATTGAGAGCATATGGTGATATTCCCAAGATGACGGATTGAGCATAGGATACGTGCCTTAATGTCAAAAGCACATAGAAATAGTAAATAGATTACTAAATATATAACATCATGCTAAAATAATATAGGGGCATCTCTATAGATCAGAAACAGAAAAAAATCTCAAACATAGCAGTACACCATCAGCAGTGTATATATTGGGGGGAGGCCTGTAAATGAATATTCTTAATAGTCTGTAGGAAATAAAAGAATGAATGAGATCCATTGATCATTGAACAAGAACAGTGATCACGAAGCAAGAATAAGCAGTTCATTTGCTCTTTTAACAAGCATTTGGAAGGCTACAGAAAAGGACAGCGGAAAACTGTGTGGTTACATACAAAGAGGGGTAGAAAGATGGAAGGAAAGATAAGTAGAGAAGACAGAGCAAGAAGAGCCAGTATACCCCTCACAGGAGTTTCAAAGAAAGTGCTGGAAAGGCGACACTGGAAGATTTACTGCCTAAGTAATCACCAGAACTGAAGAAAGACTGGAGATCTCAAAACAAAAAAATTCTACCAACCGGAATGACAAACAAAACACAATGTGGGCACGTTCTAGGCCTGCATCAGAATACCAGTCAATGAAGAGAGAAGCCTAACGGCCACCGCAGAGGAAAGGCAGATGGCCTGTGAAGGGGTAGAATCCGTGATATCAACCTCTCAGCTGCAACCCCAGGAGGCAGGAAGACCAGCCCCATTTATGTACCTTTCAGCCTCGAATTCCCTATCTGGCCAAGTGACTCTCAGGCATGCTGAAGTTTGAGAACCACTGGGCCGAGGCATCCTCTGGTTCGGCATCTAAGAGAGGGCATCTCCATTCTCACCGACTCACTTCTAACTCCCTTTGTGCCTGGAATAGGACTTGCCAAATTTTGCCCCTTTTATCAACACCCAGAGTGGATTGTATAGCAGGGACAATGTCTTAACCTGGAAGAATGAAATCACAATGGGGCTGAGTTTCAGACACTTGTCAGGTAGGCTGGAGTGGGACAGGAGGGGATGGGAGAAGAGGTGGTGTACGGGGACCCAGATGGCTTTCCAGCAGCCCCCCACATTATACAGGATGTTGCCTCCTGGGGAAGCAGAACTGGTCCGTGGGGTAGTGACTCATCCTCATTCAGCCTTAGTCGTCTAGGAATGGAGGCTCTTCTGTCTGACTGTGTGTTTGTCTAGTGTTTAATGATTTTTTTGCGCCAAGACAGAGCTTGCAATAAATGTACATGAAGGGGTCGAGGCCCACCTGCTCAGTTTTTAAAGGGTTTGTTTTCAGCCTCTCCAGTGGTGTTCCAAAGAAGGTCTTTAGAGAAGAGCTTTTCTCCTTTCTAGTTCAAGTGTTTACTCTTTGGCTCTTTTTCTATCTCTAAGTCTAGCTTTTTGCCTGAAGGACTTTTATCATTTTTAAAGTGTTTATTTTTCCCTTTGGGTAAAAGGAAAGAAAAATGTGACTTTCTATCAGTCAGCTGTAGAGAAGTGGTTGGAAGCTTTGCTTATCCACCTTAACAGTGATCAGACTCGTCTCGTATGGCCCCAGAGCCTGGAACTAAGCAGAGTGGGTGGAAGACAGTCCTCAAGCCACCAGCGTCCCTGTGCACTCAACCCCATGTTAGTCTGTCTTATTCATCTTTGCGACCCCAGCACCAAACACAGATTTGACGGGAGTGAAAAGTAAATGCTTTTTGGATAGATGGATGGATGGATGGATAAGTTTTTTTGCTTTCTAGTTGAATTGGTGTCTATGTTTCCCCACACCTAAGGCAAAATGGTCAATGCATTGATCAGCACTTTCAACTCTGCGGGTAGTCTCCTGTGTGTACAGAGCGCTCCATGTTCACTGTTTCTGACTGAGCCTCCCAGGGACATGTAGACTTGGAGAAAAATGTCACCTCGCCCCATCTTTTGGATGAAGAACCTGACTCCTGGGTGCATTTAAAGCCATTTAAGCAGGACGGAGCTGAATCAGGACCAAGAACCTCTTTCTTTTGGTTCTCTCCTTGCTCAGACTGGTAATGGAGCAAATTGTATTTTCAGCCAGCCTTGCTGGAGCATTTCCCAAAAGGTGGGAAACGCCGATTAAATAGAGGGCACAACATTAAGTCAGTTCAGTTCGGTGCAAGTATTTGAAAGGCACAGGATAATATGGTTTGGGTTTGGGGAGAACTCAAATGCTCACAGTTGATGGTGATTAAGAAGGGGACAGTAGTGAAAAAGGCTTCTTAACAATTTTGGTGCGACTACCGGGCAATCTAAAGGCAACAGAAGGGAAACTTGGAAAACATTTCTCATTTTCCTTCCTAGTTGTTCTCACTGGTTAAAAAAATAACTTTGCCTCTCATCCCTATCTGGGGTACAGGAGAAAATGATCACAATTTTTAAATAGATTATATTATTTAAATTACTGGTCTTCTTTTTGTATTCCTGTTGTTCAAATATGATTTAGTTTTTTTCCCCCTTATTACCATGCTACCAATGTTTATTATAAAGTTTGGGGAAAATAGAAATGTATAAAGAGCATAAAAATCACCAGATGTCTTCACACAGAGATGGGAGTGTGATTAAGATGGTTGGATACCTACATCCAAAATTTCATCCCCACGCCCGCTAATTCCCTAGGGGTGCTGCTGGAGCTTTTACAGGGAGAAACTCTTCTCTTCCTCTCTCCACATACTAAGTGGAGAGAGGGCACATGTTGCTAAGGCTTAATGAAGGTAGTGGCCAACTTGTCCCCTATTGCTAGAATCTTTCTGTTTTTAGCATTGACAGTCCCCCATCCTGGGAACACCCCTGTCCCAAGCAAACCAGGATTGTGGATTTGCATCCTCCACCCTTAATAGGAAAGAAGAACACTGACTCAGTCACTTGGAGAGCAGGCGAGAGGCTGGCACTCAGCAGCCCTGGTGCTCAGTTGGTCAAGGTTAACGTGCTGACGGCACTGCTTGCTCATTGCAGGGCTCCTGCTTCTTGTTGGTTCTGAGCCCACACACAGGGAGCCTCGTAATTGCTCCATTTTTCAGCTTCCTTAGCAGCACCTAGGGCAAGAAGGCCGAGCACTAGGCCAGTTAGTAACAGGGCCCTGCTATGCTGGCCCACCGACCTTCTATGCAGAGTGGGCGAGGGAGACAGTGTGTAGAAAATCATGATCTTGAGCCTTATAGGGCCCTGGCTGCTATTGAGAACCCTGATTCATTGATCCCTATTTGATTCATTGATCCCATGTCCACTGCCAGCTGGGTATAGCCTGGTGGCAGGAGAATGGTAACTCGTCTCCGACACGCCAGTGCCTTGATGCACAGACCTCCTGAGAGCAGTGGGAAGAGCAGGCGTCTTTGGTGTGGATGCTGGGTCGGGCTTTCCCATAATTCAGCTCAGCACTGCCACTCTCTCTGAGTATGCATTTCCAGGTTCTGACCCACCCTCCCAGTTGACCCTTCTTCCTTTTTTTTTTTGGTAGAGACAGACTCTTGCTTTATCGCTCTCGGTAGAGTGCTGTGGCATCACACAGCTCACAGCAACCTCCAACTCCCAAGTAGCTGGGACAACAGGCGCCTGCCGCAACCCCTGACTACCTTCTTCCTCTTTCTGATCTCACTTGTTCGTCCTCTGTGTTCTTCTCTGTCTGGGAACTTCACAGTCAGGGGCAATTTGGATGATGCTCTTGACTTTGGTTTTGGTCTCTACCCAAATGTCTATGAGTTTTTTTCCCCACCCCACACTTTCTGGTTTCTGTCCAGTCTACAATTGTCCTAGACTGCCAAGGTCAACAACACCAGAGAATCTAGCAGAAACCCATCTCTGGCAGCCTTACTGGCCGGCCCATCCTCAGAGCAGGGAGTGAGGGATATGCCTGCTTCCCGAGGGAACCATCCCAGGTCCAGAAGGGTAAGCTGTTCAGGGACAGAGCAAGAGGTTTGAGCTCTCTTTCTTTCCACTGGGGATGCTGTGGGTTGAGAGAAGGGTCCCAAAGACAGGACAGATGTGGAGCCAGTACAAGATCAAATAGCGGCTGACATTGATTCTGCCTCTCTATGACACTAAAAGCAATTCATATCCACAATCTCTATGCCCACACCAAAGCCCTGGGGGAGGGACATATGTCAGTCCCAAGGGAGAGGCTGATATAAGTAAAAGAGCATCAGCTTTGAAGCCCCCCCAGTTCAGGATTCAAATTCTAGCCCAGCTGGTCACTAGCTGAATAACCTTGAATCCACTACTAACCCACTCATCTCTAAAATGGAGAAAATGCCTTTCTCACAGCCTTAAGAAAATTAAATTATATAATGCATTAATATACCCACGAGGGTGTGTGGCCCATTAAATAATAGCTATTTCCATTATTTTTCAGTTAAAGAATCTGTATCTTTAACAGATGAGTCACTTGTCCAAGGTCATGTGGCTAATTTGTAGATAAGCTACAACTCAAACCCTTGTCTACTGATATCTTATAGTATTGAGGGGGGAGGGGGAAGGCAAGATCCTAGCAACGCAGGAGGCTGAGTTGAAAGGATTATTTGAGGCCAGGAGTTAAAGACTGGCCTGGGCAAAATAGTGAGACCCTGTCTTTAGAAACAAATTTAAAGAAAATTAGCTGGGGTGTGCACCTGTAGTCCTAGCTACTCAGGAGGCTGAGGCAGGAGGATCATTTGAGCCCAGGATTTGGAGGCTGCAGCAAGCTATGAACATGTCACTGCCACTGCTCTCAGCCTGGGCAACAGAGCAAGACCTCATCTCCTAAAAAATAAAAAGTAGGAAGGAAGAACGGGAGGGAAGAAATACTAAATAATGCAGACACGTGGGTTTCAAACTTCTGAAAATAGCCATCAATATCCAGAAGGCTGTTGTGCAAAATCAAAGCCATAGGGGCAGCTTCTAATATTCTCTAGTGAGCATTTACAGTACGCCAAGAATCTGACTTTATCATCACATTTACTCTTCATAGTTGACCTACAGGTTTGGGCCTCTTATCCCCATCTTGCCTTCTTAGAAGGAAAGTAAGTGTTTGAACATGGATTTAAATCAGGTTTCTGTGAGGTCAATGTCTTGTTCTTAGTCACTGTGCACGGCCTCTCCTGTGGACTCAGCCTCCCCTAGTCCTTACAGAGGTTATGAGACCAAGCAGGAAAATAACACTGACCTTGGGAGGAGACAGACACCTGGCCCTACAGGTAAAGCCAGGAGGCCCAGGGGAGGGGGAAGGACGGCTTTGGAAGGACTTGACCCTGGGGAGGATGTGCTCCTGACCTTCCTCCTCTCCTTGTTGGCTCTTTACACATTCTTTTCTGCAGTCCCTGGTTTAGAAGATTCAGGCCTGGGGAAAATGTCAAAATGAGGGTGCCGAGGCTGGTGCCCTCTGCCCCGACCCCAGATCTGATGTGGGTGGCGTAAGTTGCACTCTCACCAGACCGTTCTAGGGTGTCATCTGCTCCTCGCTTCAGTCAGGCCAACCCAAACGTGGGTTTCCCACCCTCCCCGATTTTTTTCCAAAGCAGCATTTCCCCGTTGAGGAATGACATCAGTGACACTCGGGAATTAGTCAGTTGCCAATTACTTCTGCATACTTATTCACAGAAAAAGAACTGTAGACAGAATCAGAGGTAAATTCTGGCTCTGCCACTGCTTGCTAGCAGTGACTTTATAAAATTCACCCAACCACTCTGACCATTTACAAAGGAGAATAATCAAGGAAGACGGCTTATGCCAGGGAATGCCACAGCAGGGTGACCACAACCATTCTCTATGTCCCTGGACCTGATTCTTGTCTCCAAAGTCCCAGGGACGCACAGCTGTCATACCGCACCCTTGGAGACCATCTCAAGCTGATGAAATTGCCACCAGAGCGAGGCAAATCCTGGAGTACTGATTTGTTAGTTTACAATGAAGAATAATTTGTCACGAGGAGTAGGATGCCTGCATTAGCATGATTAGTACATTTGTTCCTGTCAACAAGCCACTTAGGAAATCAAATCTCCAAGGGAAGATTACTTTGTTAAGTACAAAGCAGGGAACGCAAACTTTGGATAGTGGGGGGATAAGATCACTGCATTGATCTAATGAATATTTGAAGGTCTAATACGCCTGTTATGGACTTGTGTCTCCCCAAACTTCCTATGTTGAAACTCTCAGTTCCAGTACCTCAGACTGTGATTTGGAGAGAAAGCCTTTAAATAGGAAATTAAGTTAAAATGGGGTTGTTCATGTGGGCCCTAATATAGCTGACTGCTATCCTCATAAAAAGAGGAAATTTGGGCACAGCCATGCACAGAGGGAACGGGCGAAGCCGCAGGGAGGGGGAGCCATCTGCAACCAAGGACAGAGGCTCAGCAGAAACCTACCCTGTCAACACCTTGATCTTGGCCTTCAGCCTTCATAGTTGTGACAAGTAAATCTCTGTTGTTTAAGTCCCTCAGTCTGTGGTATCATGCTAGGGCAGTCCCAGAAAATGGACACAGAGGCTGTGTGTAACTGGAGAGTCTCTCCCAGAATGTGGCCACAACTCAGCAGCAGAATCTCACCGGGGGATGTTTGTTGAGCCTGGGAGGGGTAGGCCCCCAGAGCTTGACCAGCATCTAAAGATCAGCCCTCAGCCAGGGAGGCTGGTGTGAGGGAAGCCCAGGTGTCCGCAGGGGCTTTTCTCTGCGCCAACCCCAGCGCAACCTGTATCCTCCAGGGAGAGTGGAGTCCCTTCACGGCTGGGGGACAAAGCAGTCCCTGCCCTTCCAGGAGCTCACAGAGAGCAGAAACAGAGGCATTGTCCTGGCATAGCCGGGCGCCAGCTGGGCTCTGGCCCAGGGGAGTGCTCAGACTTTATAAAGGTACGGCAGCCCCTGGAAATGGCAATGGTTCCAGCTGACAATACAGGCTATAAGTCCACTTTGCTGAAAGCTAATTTACTAAAAGCCAGTTCTCCAAATGACCGAGTCACTGAATTATTGAGGAGTTTTTTGTGACACTTTAGTGTCATTCCTGTGGCTGCCTCTGCCCTTTGGTGGTGCATAAGCCAGGTTACTATGAGTTGTGTTGACGTGTGTGTGTGTGTGTGTTGGGGGGTGGGTGTTCTTCAATGTGGGCTACCATAGCCCATATCTTTATGGACTTCTGTCCTGCCCAGATCCTGACTCTGGCCAGTTTCTGCCTCTTGCTTTGCCCTTCCTCCACCATTTTGACTCAAATGGGAATATTTTCTTTTAAAAGCAGTTTAACATCTTCTGCATTTTTGTAAGTACATGCCTTGACATTCTGCAAAAGTTTGGATTGCTATTAGCTGTAAACACAGAAAATCTAACATGTACCAGGTAGTCTGGATGGTGCGGTGCAGAGCTGAGATCCCTTCACACCTCTTGACGTGCTGTCACTGGCCTTGGCTTCAGTCGTCATGTGAAGAGATGGCTGCTGCACCTCCAAGCATCACATCTACAATCCAGGAATCAGAGGGAAGGACAAAAGGCAAGCAGGAGCTGTCTCTGTGCTACTCCTCTTGACAGGTAAGCCAGAGGTTTTCAAAAGCCTCAGCCAGCAGACTTCTTACCATCTGACATTGACTAATCTGTCATCCCAGTCTCTGCCTCTGTTCTTGGCACTGACTCTGGAGGTAAAATGCTGGTGGGTGAACTGTCCCTAGGTCTAGTTTAAGGTTTTATTTAAAAGTGATGTTTACCTTATTTCCTGAGTGAGGAAATAGGACTATTTAAGTGGCTGAGATTTATAGATCCAATCGGGTCATGATAGCCCATCATTTGGGGTTGTTACTATTACTGTAGTTCCATTTCTATCCATCAGTTGATGTGGCCTGAGGAAGCTCAGAAGGCAGAGATGAATGAGACATGATGATAATAATATGAATTTTAGAGCCTCAGAAAATGTGTTTTGGACCTTAGGAGAGGTACGAACAATGTGCATTTTCCTTAGAAAAAGGAAAGGAAGTCCCCTCCTGCTGGGGAGGATTAACATGAGCCGAGCTTCTAATGCTCATTTTAAAAATTTATATCAGTGCAAATTTACCTCTCCTTAGTGGCTACCTCTACGTGGATTCTAATCCCAAAGACTCCAGCTGAGGTTCCTGATTGCCAAAGGAAGAAAAGAGCCACTTGAGTATCCCCTGAAAGGCCCAGCCAGGCTGTTAGGAGCAGAAAGTGACTCAGGAGAGCCATTAGATGATTCACTACAATCTGATTTTTGTTATTTTATTACAATCAGGCTGGCTTACAGTTAGTAAGCAGTTTCAGTAAATCCTCATAAACATCACAAAAACTGGTTGAAGAAGAAAACCGAATAATCCTTTAGGGAGGAAATGGTCTATATCTAGCATATTTCAATGCAGTAGCTATTATGTTGAGGAAAAAGAGAGAAGATGATTTTAAAATCAAACAGAACTTCCTCATAATTAGCGATGGAGTCCTAATTTTTTTTATCTGTAAATTGGGAATAATCATACCCACATATAGAAAGCAATACTGTTATTTACTAACATCTGGTTCTTTTCTACTTCCGAGCACACAAAGGCACCGTGGTTCTTGGCTCCTTCGAAGTAGAGCATGTCCATATGACTGGTTTTGGCCAATGACTATAAATGTCAAGTCTCACTTCCAAGTGGAAGCTTTTAGTAGAGGAACTATCAAAGCAACCTGGAATCCCAGCCAACACATGGACCCAAAGTCAAATTGATGAGTAAAACATAAGATAGTAAGGTGAGGATAAACCTGTCACATTTGGGGGGTTACTTGTTACTACAATATATCCTAGCTTTTTCTGACAATAGACACCATAAGGATTAATATTACAGAAACTTTTCCAAGAGATTATCTAAGAAAATATCTAGTGTACTTGCAGCAATAAAGTGCTAATAGTATTAATATTATGTATTAACGAAATACAGAAAAACATTTAATTAGAAAGATTTCAACAAATGGTGCTGGGAAAACTAGATATCCACAGCAAAAGAATGAAATTGGGCTCTTAACTAACAGTATATATAAAAATTAATTCAAAATCAAAGACCTAAATATAAGAGCTAAAATTTTAAAACTTGTAGAAGAAAACTTAGGAGAAAAGCTTCATGACCTTGGACTTGGTAATAATTTCTTGGATATGACACCAAAGGTGGTAGCAACCACCCTTACAAACTGATGAAGGGGTGCAAGGCAAGAAGTAAAGTAAGGGCCCCAAAACTCTGTAAAGGAACAAGCTTGGCTAAAACAATAATAATAATCAGCCACTGTCCCCTTGTTTGTTTGATAATAGTCACTATCCCCTGTTCACGTCCAGCTGGTGGTTATAAAGATTCTTAACTTTTCTCTGTGGATAACCTCACTTTTTGGAACTTTCATAGTAGTTTCTAAGTCATCTTTCAGGCCCCACATTCCCGTGGATTGGCTAAATGGCCAGATTAGTGGCCTATATCAACAAACTGACTAGACTGGAATCACACCCCCAGGAGCTCAAGTAAAACAAGAAGTTGATTTCCACACCCTGTAATTTTTCTCCAAACTTAGCTACTTAGGAAACCTAATTACGTCATCTCTGCCTGTCAAACAATCCTTAAAAACCCAGTTTTCCTAATTCCCAGGGAGGTGGATTTGAGAAAGTCCTCCAGTCTCCTGCTTAGTGCTACATAGAATAAACCCTTCCTTTGCTGTAAACCCTGCTGTTACTGGATATTGGCTTTCTCTTGGGCAGTGGGCAGTTGAACCTGGATGGGTGGCAACAACAAGAGAAAAGTAGATAAATTGGACTTCATGAAAACTTTAAATTTGTGTATCAAAGGACACTATCAACAGAGTGTGAGGCCTGACAATTAAGTTCATGGTCTTGCCACATTGGCAACAAAGTGCAAAGAACTCAGCAAAGTTTTATAACCTTGGTACACCAGTGTCTCACAGCTGTGTTTGTGTTGATGTATGGTGGCGTCTGGCTGCACGGCATCAGTTGTTGCTGACGCATGATTTTGTGCTGTCTAGAGAATTTTGGAGCTTGAGTTAGAGCAGCAACAAACAAACATTCATAAATTTCTTGTTAAACTTGGCAAGACTGGAAGTGAAATTAGGGACATGTTAGTCCAAGTTTATGGGGACAATGCCTTGAAGAAAATGGCAATGTACAAATGGATGAAATATTCTTCTGAGGGGAGAAGATAAAGGAAATATTGAAAAAAATACATATTGATGACATTCAGACATCAAGGGTAATGCAACAACAGCTCTTATGGTCATTCCAGAAAAAGAGTTCCAAAATTGGTTTGAAGTGTGGACTAGGTGCTGGCATTGGTGCATAGTTTCCCAAAGGGTGTACTTGGAAGATGACTATAGTAATATTCAGCAATGAGGTATGTAGCACTTTTCCTAGGATGAGTTCATAAACTGTCAGACCTCATAAAAAGGTAACCACAGAAGGGAAGAAAATATTCGTAAATCACACATCTGATGGGGATTTAATATTCAGAATATATAGACAATTCCTAAAACTCAACAACAAAATAATAACCAACCTGATTTGAAAATAGGCAAAGGACTTGAATAGTTATTTCTCCAAAGAAGATATACAAATGAACCTTGAAGATATTATGCTAAATGACATTAGTCAGTCTCAAAGAACAAATAGTGTACAATTCCACTAACATGAAGTACTGTAGTCAAGTTCTTTGAGACAGAAAGGAGAAAGAGGATTTCAGGGGGCTGGGGAAGGTGAAAATGGGGAATTATTACACAATGGGTACAGAGTTTCAGTCTCAAAATGTGAAAACATTCTGGAGATGGCTGGTGATGGTAATTATAAAACAATGTGCATATACTTTATTCCATGAAGCTGTATGCACAAAAATAATTAAAATGGTAAATTTTGTGCTATGTATATTTTACCAAAATTAAAAATAAATTTAAAAATATATAAAGGTGAGGTTTAAGAAAAGCTCAGGGTGGAAAAGATAGAATATTTATTTGGAGGTTCTAACTGCTTGACTTGATCCTCAAACGTACAGGCCGTATAACATGACATTCTCCATTTAGCTCTAACTTGAAGGAAATAAGATGACTGTGCAAAGGGACCTGGTGTTAGCTAGTCCTTTATTGGTCTGAGGTGAAGTGATTCAGATAAGGTACTGGAAGAAAGTGGCTCCATCATTTCTGTAAAGTCAAGGAAATTGTTTTTGTAACAATAGTTAAGATTTGATTCAGCTGCCGATAATAACCCCAAGTAACTGTGGCTATAGAAAGACAGAGGCTTATTTTTTTTTCTTGTAGAAAAATCTACCTGTAGTTCCTCTACAAATGCACTCCACAATCAACAGGAATTTCTGCCCCACTGTTCTGTATGGTGGCTTCCATGGTCAAGGTTGTCTTGTGATCTCACATAAGTGTTGGGGCTCCAGCCATCACATCCACAATTCAGGTGGGATGAAGGAGGATGCAGAAAAGGCATGAGGAGTCTTTCAGTTGAATGAACTCCCTTTAAAGAGATTTCCTTTAACCCTACCCAGTGATCTCTGCTTCCATTGCCTTGGGTACCCAGAAAAGCAAAAGGCTGAAGAACCTACTCCTTTAGCTCAGCACATTCTGCCCGGTGACAGCTGGTGTTCTGCTACCAAGGAGAGAGGGGAAATGGATATTTGCTATGGAGCTAGCAGCTTCCCGGATGATTGGCGCAATCTACTTTGGCAGCCTCTTCACAGAACTAGTTTCTAAGTGCCTTGCCTGCCTACAAGGATCTCAGTTAAGCGTCTACACAGCAGAGGTTGCTTTCTACCTTGGGAATGGAGGGATGTCCGCTAGAAGAATTGCCAAATGTGAAAAAAAAAAGTGTTAAAAAGATCTGGGGTAGCATGAATGAGAGATGCCCATTCTCTACCCACCAAACTCAGTGGTTCAGGTAAAGTGCAAGGCTCAAAATATGCACCTCTTGTGCTGTCTAAAGCGTATTTGATATGTTTCAGGGGTTCTAGGTCAGAATGAACCTTAAAGAGTCACTGAGGAATTTTACTGGAGGCAGCCCTGCCGACCTCGAATCAATCATTAGCCAGCCTCTTGCAGAGCAGCAGAAGAGGGGCTAGGACAGGATCTTAGCTCTGGTCCCAATGAGTGGGGTGATCTAGGAGTCCCAGGGGCTGTTTCCTTGTCTAAAAATAGAGTTGCTGGGAGAATATGCAAGGAAACATAGGTATTACTTTGTCGTCTGTAACAACACTCAGAACACATTAGTAAATGATCATTAACTTGACCTATGATCTAGACGACATTGAAAACTGTAGACATTAGACGCTTTATAAATGTTCCTCTAGTTCTGTCCCAGACATTGCACATGTCCAAACTCACACAATCCTGTGAGATTGGTATTGTCTTCATTTTACATACAAAAGAAAAAGAAAATAAGGTTCAGGGTCCTGGAGCACATTGCTGAAGCTTGCAGTCTGTTGAGTGGCTGTGCCTAAGTTTCAATGTCATCCTCTCAGGTCCACAGCCCATTTCTTTCTGCTAGTACAATGATTGAGAAATCACACGATGCTTCAGAAAAATAGAGTGCTTTTCTCAAATTGCCCTTTACAGACTGGGAAGAATGAAGTTCGTAGAGGAACTACTGCTGCATTAAAGGAAAACGGAACTTAAAAGGCTTATGAAGAAACTCCTGAGACAGAGGTGGGGGAGGACGAGGCAGAGTCACATCCATCTCAGAAAGCAAAGGACAGAAAGGATCCTTCCCTTTTTTCCTGAGATAATTGTCATTTGAGAGGCTAAAGAGCAAATGGGGACATCTTATTCCAGAGAGAAAAGTATGAGTGCCCACTCTCATACTCTGCAATGATCCCACCAACTTCCAAATCACTACCAAGATGACCTTCAAATTGGGCTGAACTATGCTGCCTGGGAGATAGTGTAGCAGACCAGGAATGCCTCTCTACCAAAGGGGAGAAAGGACACACACACACACACACACACACACATGCACGCACACACGTATGCACCCCTGTGTTTTAATCCCCAGAATCTGTGAATATGCTACATTACCTGACAAAGGGTCTCTGCAGATGTGATTAAAGACCTTGAGATGGGGAAACTGTCCTGGACTATTTAGGTGGGTCCAATGTGATCACTGGGACCTTAAATGCAAGAATTTTTCCCGGTGTAATCAGAGTGGGATGTGACTATACAAGAAAGGATCAGAGACATCCAACGTCACAGACTTTGAAAATGAAGAAAGGAGGCCAGGAGCCAAGGAATGTGGGAGGCCTCCAGCAGCGCGAAAGTTTCAGATCCTCCCCTAGCAGGGAAGGTAGCCCCAGTGATGCCTTGATTTTAGCTCAGTGAGACCCAGGTTAGACTTCTGACTTGTAAGATAATAAATCTGTGTTCCCTTGATCAGCTGAGTGTGCTGTCATCTGTCTCAGCTGGATAGAAAACTATTAATAATACACTCAGGAGAATCACTGATGGAAGTTTCTCAGTCTCTGCGCCAGACCAGATTTAAAATGAAGATCTGATCTTCCTTCCTCACTCTCTGTATCCACTTAGACTCCACACCCTGCTTCTTCTGCTTGCAGAAACGGCAGCTGTGACACCAGCTACTAACAGCACTAGCTGCTGCCTTTGAGCACTGCCTTCATGCCAGGCCCCAGCCAGACCCTTTGCATACCTTTTCTCCTATCTTTACAATAACTTTGGCCAAGCAGGTGATACCTCCTTTTCAGCAGATGAGGAAATGGAGACTGACAGGTTAAGAGAATTGCTCAGATGGAAACAGTGGAGCCAGGATCCAAACTCCCGGGTCCTCTCTGGCAGGCCCCTGTGGGGAGGAAACGCACAGTGTCTAGAATCTGGTTTTTCCTCTCCATTCCCACAGCCACGACCCTGACGTAGGTTCTTAAGTCCTCTGATTCCTAACGTGTCTTCCACCTCAGTTCTCATCTCGACAATCCTCCATGCACGTAGACACAGCAACTTCCATACAATAGACTTGCTCTTGCTTCCTCCCAGGAGTTCCTATTTATGTTGCACAAAACCCAAACTTCCAGCACGGCATTCAAAGCCTTTCACCATCTGAGTTTAATCCACTCCTCCAAACTCTTTACACCACAGACCCAGCAACACATTCGCTTTGCACTGGGATATACCAGGGACTTTGCATCGCCAAATCTATGGACTTCCTCATATGACACACGAGAAAACTCCAGATCAGAGACATGCAGTAACTTCCTTGTGTCACATGGCTCGTGTAGATCCCAAGCTCCTCATTAGACGATCCTGGAGCCTTACAGATAGAATCTCTGATCTCTCCCTCTCCCTCCTGTGCTGCTTTACTGGGTGAAAACGACACCCCTCTCTTGTGGGGAGGACTACGTACCCACCTCCAATCTCCTCTCCACATGGGGTAGACATCTAATCTTGCCTCCCCACTGCTTAAAATTCTTCAATAGTCATTTGTTGCCCTTAATAAAGACCCAAGCCCTTAAGGATGTGGCCCCTGCATGATTTTCCAGCTGCGTCTCAGGACCCGCTGCCTGTCGCTATGATGCCCACTCTCTTTCAGACTCCTCTGCGGCCTACTGTGGGCCATGCACATGTTGTCCTCTGTCTAGGCCCTTCCTCTTCTCCATCTCATTTCCTCGTGCTTCGTCTCCCTTCAGCCATCACCTCCCCAGGACATCTGCCTCACTGCCAGTCTGCGTGTGGGCCTCGGGAAACGCTCTCTCTCTGTTCTCGGTGCCCGGCCCTGTGCGACCCATCAGCCTGGTGATCTCTGTGTGTGACCGTTTGACTGACGCCTTCTCTCCATCAGACTCTGTGCTCCGTGAGTTCTCACAGGGACTGTGTGTACTTTGGCATCCCCTGTGCTGATCACAGCACCTGGAGTGAGGATGGAACCCAGTAATTATCTGTTGAATAAATAAGCACCGAGTGGCCCCAGCTGTGAAGTGGATCTTGTAATTTGCGTTTCTGTATCTTAGAAGGGAAAGAACAAGAAAGGCCCAAACGTTTCAACCACCGGCAACACAGCGTTGGAGAGTCTGTCCCGTGAGTGGTTTGTTGTTGTTGTTATTGTTTCTGGAATTAATATTGTTTTACTTTGTTTGGGGCAAAATGATCCAAATGTTGTAAAATACATCAACAAAACCACTCTGAAACAGATTTAAGCTATAATAAAAACTCGAAGCTGTCAAATGAATATAGTTAATCTTATTTAAGAACACATGTAGGGACTCATGAAAACTTCTTGGGAAACTGTTTTTTAAACTATAATATCTTTAGAACTAGGGCTACACATTTAGGCATAGAACATTATTTTCTTTTATTTTAAATGCAGGACAGGCATATGTAATACCCTATGTATAGCACACCAGACATAGCTGATTCCAGAATTATCCTCGCTTTCCACTTCTTCTCACACATTTCTTATGATGCCATCTGATCTGAAAGTGCTTCGGATACTTCTGCTAAAAGCTTCTTAGCATGTGGATGTCTTTTGACATCAAAAGGAAGTTAATGAGTTCTCTTTATTTTTCAATTTTTAAGTTGTTTTTATTATAGATTTGAAAACTGCACATTGTTTTGTCAAGAACTTACCTGTCATCTTCCCAGCCAGAATCCAGCAGCAAATATAATACCTTATGCAAATTTATCCTAAAATAATACTGTTATTTTCCTTTTCAACAAAAGATGTATATGTTGTGCTTTTTTCCCTTAAACTATTCCATGAAACACGGTCCTTATCAGCTATCTTTCTTGGAAGATTCATAATTTGAATATAAAAAAAATATTTTGAGGACCTAGTAGAATGCAAAACCCATGGTAGCAGGGGTCATGTTTGTGTCCCCACCTTACAATACATATGAGACACTCTAAATATTTTTAAATGAACACAAGTAAATTTATGTTTATTTATTAAACTGTTAAAAATAATGCATATGTATTTTAGAAATTGTAGAAGACAGAAAACAAGAAAGGAAAGAAAAGATACAACAACTGAAAGATAATCTCTAAGTCACTATTAACATTTTGGCATATTCCTTTAGATATGTTCTTCCATGCAGGTATATACATTTTCTTTTCACAACTCATGTATTTTTCCCTTACAATGTACTCAATGTATCATATGCATTCCATGACATCAAGTATTTTCAATTGCATCATTAATGATGCTGTGAGTTATTGCACAGGAAGAATGAACTATAGTTCCTGTAACCAATCCCACTGAGAAACATTACCTGTGCAGTAAATGTTCTATTTTTCAATGTTTCAGGAAAATAGGGCATTTTGGTTACTTAGTGAGTTAGCACTGAGGGCCAGAATTCAGTGAACAATGCTTCAGTCTGAAATCACACAGAACATTTTTCAGCCTTTCTTTGCCGGAGCAGGAACAATCTAAAATTACTTCTTATATAGAAGTAAACATCTTTCCCTTCCGAAGAGTTACATCTATGCAAAGCTACCAAAAAGCTACAAAACAGTAGCCTTGGGTTCAGGAAAGGAGCACCACCCAGCCCCTCAACACCACCAGATGGGCCCTATGATAGAAAGAAGTGATAAAAGTTTAAAAAAAAAAAAAGAAAGGAAGAAGTGGCTGCCATATTTATTTTTGTTTTGTTTTTTTGTAGAGACAGAGTCTTACTTTTTCGCCCTTGGTAGAATGCCGTGGCATCACACAGCTCACAGCAACCTCTAACTCCTGGGCTTAGGCGATTCTCTTGCCTCAGCCTCCTGAGTAGCTGGGACTACAGGCGCCTGCCACAACGCCCAGCTATTTTTCTGTTTTGCAATTCGGCCGAGGCTGGGTTTGAACCCACCACCTTTGGTATATGGGGCCGGTGCCCTGCTCAATGAGCCACAGGCGCCACCCTGCCATATTTATTTGTGTTTGAGACCAAAATTCTGCATGGAAATTGAGGCCACACATTCCAGTTCCTTTCTTTTCTTCTTACAACTGAGAAAACCTGCCCGTCACTTCAATTCCCTGCCTTAATAAAGTGGCAAATCTAAATTGTGTTATGCAGATGAGAGGTTTTCTTTCAAGAAAAACTGACCCCAGGTGACAAGTACATTGTTCCTAAGACTGGTTTTGAAATTAATTTATGCTTGAGATTGATAATGAAACCTGCCACGGATGGTGGTCCGCTGAAGTGTTGAATCATGCCAGGAGTGGCCATTCATATCATGGTCTATAGAAATGCCTGTGTATCTGTATCTGGCAAGAAAAGAATTCCTACTGGTCACATGGAGCTCCTACAGACCCTCCCCCCCCCCCACACACAATTATATTTCATGTATCTTACAACATACTGCAAAATTCCCACTTGGAAATTGCCATGCTGCATAAATCAAAACTTATTTCTCCAGCACCTACTGCTACTACTGAACATGTCCTACAAGTATTGACTTGAATGGAAAACCAGTAACATCTTTTCTCTAGATGGGAATTTCAATAATGAAGTATTCTAGATGATTTGTATGAAGATTTCCCCTAATGGGTTTCACAGCCTGTATGAATAAATATATTCTATTAACTATAAAGGATTAAACAGGGTTAAAATATATGGAACAGATTAAATACCTAGTGATTTGCTACAATGTTTTCAGTCTCTTTGCTGTTGAAATTTTATTTAAAATAAAGTGCTTCTAATAAAATCTCAGATACAGAAGGAAATGTCTCAGAATACAACAAATTACATAAAGAAAATAGTCATCTATGTCAATTTGAGGTCACTGTTGATTACCCTGTGGTGAAAGAGTCATTATTTCATGCTGCCCATGGCCGGAACCAAGACTTCTGGTTAAAAGATGGAGGCAAGGGTAAGCTTAGAGAAGGAAGCTTTCTTTTCCATCTCCTCCAATGTGTCCTCAGACACAGGGACTGGTTCCTGGGAGCTCAAGTTTGTCACCTATGTGCTCAGCACAGAGCCTTGCACAGTACCTGCTCTTAGATGTTCTCCGATGAGGAAGAGGAGGAGACCAGTGTGGAGGGAGGGTCCCTGTCTCCCCACGGTCCTCTATGAGCCTACCACAATCTTTCGGCTGATGGCTCCCGGCAAGGTGTAGATGAAAAGGACCAGGAAGATGATGAGAATGATCAGAATGAAAGCAATGATGATGTACTTCTTGTAATTCCTCCAGATGAGGTAGTACAGGCACTTGAAGGGGCTCACGAACCAGGAGAAGGACGTGTCTGGGCGGCTGAGGGGGAAGTGAGAGAAAATCAGGGAGGGGGTCATGTTGTCAACACCCAGGATTCTTAGGAAGTATGTCCAACTCCCACCTTCCGGGGACCCACAGGGAGAGACTGGAGAATGGGAGAAGATCACGTTGCCTGAAGCAGGAGCAATCTAATAACTGGCTGATAATAGTTTCTGCATCATTTTAAAGGTGAGTCTTACTTTGTAGTAGAGCAGGAGTCCAGTTAGATCTCAGCTGGAGGCCCCATCACCTCCCTCTGTCCAACCATGACCAGCTCAAGTACCACCTTTTCCAGGGAGCCTGCCCTGACTGCCTCAGTCCATTCTAAGTGCCTATCTCACTTATCCCTTGACTATATGCTTTTTGAAGCATATTTGTCATCCTCATTCTGGTAACAGCGGTATGAGTCTGTGTGTTATTCCTCCCTAAACAGAAGGAGAGCTCCTGGCAGGCCAAGCCTATGTCATGTTTCTCCAAAGTGCACTTTTAGTAGATGCTTTCAATGAATAAGTCATCACCCACGAAACTCCTAACACCATGAGAGATGAAAGGTGGGTATAGAGACAAGACTCCTCATCTTGAAACTCTTCGGGTCTGGGAAGGGTCATGCCAAATGCAGTTTGCAAGAGTGCTTTGTAAACGGGTTTCAAATCTGTATCAGTTCATTTTGTAATTGATATGTAACCAAGGATCAAATTGAATAGAGTAATCCTTTTGTCTAACAATCTACTTCTGGGACTTTATGTTGAAATAAAATTTATAAAGAGAAAACATTTTCATCATGCTATAATAATTAAAACTATGTAGAAGTAAATTAAATATCCAATTATAGGATAGGAACCAAGTCAATCATGGGCACCATGTCTGCAGAATATTCCACAGCCATTAAAAATCCTAATTCTGACAACCATGGCAGCAAAGCAAAACATTTCAGTGAAGGCAAAAGGAAACATTAAGCCAATTTCCTATGCATGCTTAGAGAACGGGCAGGAAAAACTTGTGACATTTATATTCAAATAAAAAATGAGTAGAAAAATAGATGAAATGACTCTAGAAATGCGTATGTGGCAGCATTTACAGGCACATCATTTGCCTCTCCATTTGCCAAGCACTCGGTAATGGTTTTAGAATGTTTTTCAATCGTAAGGACAAAAAGCTACCAAGCTGGGAAGGGACCAGTTGACTTTGTCCTGGCTCCTCAATTCTCCCAGAGGGCTGCCTACGTCCTCTGTCCCCTGGGGGCTGCATCTTCCCATTTCTGATGTTCCCTCCCACAACTCCACTCACTTGGGCTTGGCCAGGGGCTCTGGCTCCTTCCGGGCTTTCCCAACAGGATTTTTCTCAGCTTCTTCTGCCGTAACCAGGTGGAACTCAGCTTCAACTTTGCCCTGCGTGAAGATGTGAAAGCTGCAGTTTCAAGTCACAGAGACCCTGGGGCAATGACAACCTTCTAGAAGAAGTATTTACCATGTTGGAGAATGCCATGAAGTATTTGGACTATTCTGCTGCTTTATTTTGAGAAATATCATTGCCTTTTTGGTCCTGGGAGAAGCCATTTTTATGAACAATAAAAGCCCTAGAATGATATTACTGTGAGGTTTTGTGGAAGGCGTGGGTCCTACGCAGGCACACAGTACTCAGTCACATCTACCATTCCTCTTAGACTCATTTAATATCTGATGAAATAATATTAATTATAGAAACAATAGGAATTAGAAAGGAGACTAATTATTTGAGTGGCAGACCCTTTCAAATCTGCTACAGTCTTTGTTCTCTGTCAATTCTCAAGAGGAAATTGGTGGAGATGGCCTACATTTGCCAGATGGCTCTTCTGTCATCCTTTATTCCTTTTGTTGTCCCTACTAATTGTTTTAAAATTATCCTTTTCTGATAGCACTCCCTCCCTCCTCCGGCTTCCTCAATAAGACACAGCCTATGTGGTTTGAAAATAGTGAGAAATATTCTTTTTTAGAGTGCTATACCAAAGTTATTAGCAGGGACATACATCTTGGATTATCAAAGGATGAGATAAGACCCCTGAAAAAGTTGACTCATTCTCTCTTGTTCACTCACTCATTCACGACTTCAGGGGATTCTCTGTATGCCAGCCACTGTTTTAGGCACTGGTGACTTAACACTGAAGAAAAATAGAATCCCTGATCTCCTAGAACTACTGTTCTTGGCAGAGGAGACCCTCTCTCCTTTTGCCTTTTTTGGTTTTATGCATTTGGTTTTATTCAAGGGGATAGGAGGGAGGCAGAGCTGGAGGGAGAGTGGAGTGTCATCACAGTATCTCAGCACATATGGTCACTGTTAAAGCTCCTCTCTGTGAATGAATCACATGTGGATGGGGCATTACTTGACTTCTGAGGTTGATCTATTACCCCAGTAAAAAGGTCTAAGAGTCTGCTGAGCCAGTCTTGTGTTGACTTACCCACTTACCCTTAAAAAAAAACAACAAGGCTTTTTAAAAAATAGGCTTGGTTGCTGACAGCCATGACAATGTAATCAAAGGAGAAATTAGAAAGAAGTAGAGTACTTGGGGTAAGGGGCAGGAGAAGAGAGGGAGGGGCATGGCTGTCTGAATTAGTTAACAAGTGCAGCGGGCTTTCTTACAGGTGAAGTCATAAGTTTAGAACTAGACGGTGTCATTGACTCTGTGAACTAGAACCCTGGTCCAATTCAGAACAGTGTCAAATATGATCCAGAAACGTTTCTTTAAAATGTATATGAATACATTTTATGTATGTATGTCATCTCTCCTTCATGCTGAAAAATATTGGCATCATAGGCAATGACTTGAATGTATGGGCACTCAAAAAATATTTTAAAACCCTGGGAAAGAAAGAATATAAAGCCTCTCTTGATTGCCATCTCTCCTCTACACATCTATCAATATAGAGTAATAAAAATATAAGTCTAACTGTAATTGCAATGCTTTACTGATTGCTTATTCATTCCAGGTTCATTTGTTCTGTCTGTCTGTCTATATGTCTATCTATCTACCTATCATCTATCATAGAAATAAGCAAGGTAAATCTTCTTTTTTATAGATCAAAAATAAAGTCTTAAGAGTCAAATATGCTTTTTAAGGTCACATCGGCAATAAGACAACCGACTAGAGTTTGGACCCAGGTCTGTATGATACCCAAGTGCCTGCTCTTTCCCTTGTAGCAGGCTGCCTCCCGACTTACCCATCAGTTTGCCAAATAATGGGACTAGAACCTCTATGAGGCCCTTCCCAGCTCTAACATGAGGTGATTCCACGACTGTCTTCATAATTACCACCTAAAAGCACTTGTCTTCTCGGGTGACAGTTTCCTCATTTGTCAAATATGCAGATACTCTCTAGACCTTTCTGGTTCTAACTTCTGTGATTTATGAAAGCAAGAGTTAAAGACCTTGAAAGACTTGATGTCTGGAAGAAACCCAAGAAACTCTTCCAAAAGTCATGGCAGATGATTTTCCAATATGCAAAGGACTTGTTTCTCAGGTGACAAGGTGATAAAAGTTCCACTGAGCAGTATCTATACCCTAGGAGCTTTATCCAACTCCAGTAATTTGAAGGACAGTCAGCTTAATAGGAGCTAACTGATTGCTAAGCTGCAGAATGCTTGGAAAAGAGGATAGAAATCAACAGAGAACAAGTTAGAATGAGAGTTAGAGGATCACAGCGGCCCCTATGTTATATTATTATAACAGTAATAAAGCAGTAGGAAAACAAGGCTTTGGTACGGTGTCAGCCGTAGCACTTCATAACTTGCACAGTGCCTCACGCATGCATTATTCCATGTAAACCTTTTGATAACCTGGCAAAGTAGGTAGCATTTTTATTCCCTCATTTTGCAGCCATAGAAATCAAGGCTTGTTGATGTTTGCTAACTGTGCTACAAAACCAGGACTTGCACCCAGGTGCTCTGAAACCACATCTCATTCCTTTGTTTTTCTATGTCCAATGGCCCCTTGTTGTTGAGGGAAAAAGGTAGGTTATTTTTCTAAAAGTGAATAAATGTGCCTTTTCTGAAATGTTCCAGAGGAACCCTATAATCATTGCTATTGCTCTTCCATTAGTGTATTGCTTTTGACCTTCATCTATGGGCTGGCCTTGGATAGCTTAAGGAATATACACATATGTGATATATGTGACATATATGTCATAGTACAGTAGAGCATTGCCAATAGCAGAGTGAATAGGATTTGGTGCAAACAGATCTGCATTTGAAATGAGGCTGTACATTTTACTAACTGTGTGACCTTGGGTAAGTTCCTTGCCATCTTTAGGTCTCGTTGCACTGGGGATGTTAACAGCATGTATCCCCTAAGATTTCTCTGAAAAATAAATGAAATAACACACAGGCAGTGCTTAGCCTTTTCTGGTAAGCAGAAAGCCCTTACAAGATGATAATTGTTACCTCTAACGCTATTTCATCAATAGAAATACATACTTCAGTGAAAAAGAACATCTGCCCAGAGAAGTCCCACAGACCCAGACTCCTACAGGGGAAAAAATGCAAAGAAAAGGGAGGCAGAGTTTATTAAATTCATTCTGCCCTAGGCATAGGAGGGAGCTGTTATTATCACAAGGAGCCTTGCTCCAGCGTCCCCCCTGCCTCAGTGGTCATAATGCAGTGGTTCTCAACCTGTGGGTCACGACCCACAGGAACTGTATTAAAGGGCCGTGGCATTAGGAAGGTTGAGAACCACTGTGACGTAATGCATTTGTCAGGCATGGGGGGGCGCTGCACGGGGATGGCGTTTACAGACACAGTCTGATTATACGCTGCTGTCCACTGCATATCTCTCTCCACACAGGATTCTTGTCCTATTTCAATCATCAGCATTCAGCTTGGCACCAAGTAGAAGTCTGAAGCTAATAATATCCTCCAAATGTAATTTAAAATCAGAGCTTGAAAAAAATGGACAGTTAGAGAGACTATTAACCTAATGATATCTGTGGATGGGAGAAAACTATCAGCAAAGGTCTCTGGAAAGACTCCACTCTCTGTTCCGTATGTTATTTATGGGTTTCAAACTTCACCGTGTGTAGGCAGCGCATGTCTGGGGAGGCTGAGAAGGGATTGTGTTCAGAACCATACTCCTTCTTTAATAATTATTGCTTATTAAATCACAGCCCTGCGTGATATTAGATGATGATTCTCACACAAAAAAGACAAAAAGTAGACTGGCAAATTCCTTCAGGAAAAGGATTATACACACACACACACACACACATATATACATCATCTTATATAGACATATGCTGAACCTAGGAATTCTATTTCTGGGTGGCTGTATTAAGGAAATTATTCAAAACTCAGAAAAAGCTTTCTGTACAAAGCACAACCATTATTCTTTTGAGTTATCCTATATGCCCTAATGAGCTGGCTCAGACCAGACTCATCTTGGATTTTATCTTCCCTTGGCCCATGGTCAGCCCTCTCTCCGGAGATCCTAGGTATTTAGAAACCAGGACCCAGGTACCAGGAGTCTTCTTTGCTACTGAATGATTTGATTTTTAGGTCCTTCTCTGGACAGAACTAGATACTATCTATCTTTTTAAGAATATGAGTCTCTAGTGATATAAAAAAAAAAGGCAAGAAAAAAAGTCTCATTTGCCATCATTTGATGTGACTTCCACATCAACTCTTGATTCTAAAATTTCATAATTAAGGGACACAATTAAGTATGTACTCTGTCTTTTTGGAGGGTGGGAAAGAGAGTGGCTATAATTTATTTCCAGTTGATGAGGGAAAGCTCTTCTTAGCAGATAAATGCTGACTAACAAATAGAGAAAATATGATAGATAGACAGATGTACAGATAGAAGAAAAGAAGGAAGAAGGAAGAATGGGTTAGAAAAAAATCATTGTAAAACACCAATGAAACAACTGAATTAATCAAGATCACCAGTGGTTGCTAAAACCATTGGGTGACAGCTGGTGGCAGGATAGGAATTCCCCACGCCAACATATTAGCCACCAGTTACCTGCTAATTGCAAAGGGAAACATGTATCTTCTCTATGCAGAGATCTTGTATTTATCAACATAACCAGGGGAGCAAACGTAGCACCACTAACAGGGAGACCACCTGACCACCTCCTGGCATAATTCCCTGTGGGGTAAATAAAAGCATCACACATGCATCACACATGCTTCCCAAAAACATTTAACTGGAACCTGATGAAGCTGTTGTACCTAACTTCCAGTTCATGAGAAATATAGGGAACAGAGAAGAAGATAAGCAACCATATAAATCAGGCCTCATCTTATGAAATAGTTAATGTCATGGGGCGGGGGAAAGCCAGAGTCCTTAAAACAAAACAGATCAAAAAGATAGAGTAACCAAAAGGAAGATGTGAACCGTGAGGGACTTGTATCTTGAAAAAGAAATGGCTGTGAAAGACATGTTGGGAGCAACCTGGTATCCTTTGTAGGATGGAGACAGAAATATGGTATGAATCCGATTATATTAAATAATCATTATTAACTTTTTTATATGCGATGTGCATTGTGGTTATGTAGGAGAATGTTCATATTCTTAGGAGACACCTGACTTAGGGGTAAAGTGCCAGGATGTCTACAGCTTATTCTTAAATGGTTCAGTGAAAAAAATATATACCACATACACTCATCCATATACTTAAATATGTAGACTAAATATGGCAAAATATTAGCAGTATTGAATCCAGGTGGTAGATCAATAGTCCCATTCTTTCAACTTTTCTGTGTGTTCAAATTTTCTAAATCAATAAATGAGGAAAAACTCAATGATTACACTGTGACATTTCTATTTTGAGACCACAAAGAGTTAATTGATAATAACTCAGATGTTTTAGGCCTGAGATGTTTCAGTAAACCAAAGTTCTGATACCTTGTTGACTTGTTTATTTTTATGGCATTTCTGTCAATTGTGGCTTTAACCAAAAACTAAAATGTCCCTGCCAGAAGCCTTAAAAAAAAAAAAAAAGAAAAAAAAAGAGTTAATTGATAATATAATGTAAGGGGATGCTTAATATATTGCTGAGGAAAACAAAATGAAGACACTATTTTAAATGTGGAATGATTACTATGTGAAGGTAAATGAAATTTACATGTAGAGAATATACTGTCAATAACCAAACCATTAGCAATAGTTCTCTTTAACTGGTCTATCTATCTATTACCTATCTGTCTATTATCTATCTATCATCTATGAGTGCTATTTCTTCCTTTCTACGTTTTCATGCCTTTTAAATTTCTTATGAATATTATACACTCTATCTTAAAAATAACCCTCATACAAAAATATCTCTCTCCTCTGCTCCTAGAGAATGGTATTTTGCTACATATTATTTAAATGGTGTGTGTCTAAGCTGTGAACTTCCAGATGCTGGGAATTTGTCTTATTCACTGTCAAACCCTTAGCACCTAGCATACGTGTGTATATGTGTGTGTAGCCATAGTAAATACTGACTGTTTTTTTCACACTAAACTGTAAGCACAGAAAACTCCCTTTTAATTTTAGTCCTGTAACTAATTTGGGCATACTGTAGATTTATAAGATTAGCCTGTAAAAAAAAAAAAAAATCCTGATCTCTGTCTTTCAAAGCAGTGATTTCTTTAAAGTTGGCTTTTAGTAGGATTCATTGGGACAAGACTCATGAAATGTGCCCTGAGATGTGTTTCAGGATGAAGAACATGTTCAACAGACATGTCCTTTCCTTCTCCTGAGGGTCCCCATTCCTCAGCTATCCCCCCTGGGTTGTTTGTCACTTGCTGTGAGGACAGCCACATTCCACACTAGGAGCTGTGTGATCCAAATGTCTAAATGACACTGCCTGGGGTTACTGATAAGCGGTTCTAAAAATAAATCTGGCAGGTGGCAGTGATGGTAAACAAACCCTCTCTTGCTTGCCAGACACTGGAGCAAGAGGGCAATGACTTCTGAACACCGGCTTCAAAGAACAGGAGGAGAGTCCCTGCAGGGCTGGAATCAGAGCCAGTCTGTGCTGGAAACTGAGACTTGGGGCCAGGAAGTGCCCCCTGGGAGCAGCCCAGGTTTTCCATTGCTTCACTTTACTCTGGGGTCACCTAACTTGCTACCGCACTAGAAGGAATTTATTGGAGGTTTAGCTCCCTCAACATGGTTGTTGGTTACTCAAGAGGAACAGGATAGGAACACCTCAAATATGCCCCGGCAGGCCAACACAGGGCTGTCGGACAAGGTTGCATGCTGAGGTCAGCCATGGGGTACCTATGTGGGTGAGGATGAGGCCAACTCTTACCTGCAAGGGCAAATACAAATTAAAGATAAGAGGCCTAATTCTTCCCACGGAAAATAAGGAAAGTGATTTCCCTCTCTTTCTTTTTCTTAGAGAAATTACTTTAGAAAAGTTGTAATTACAACTTCCTTCTCTGTCTTTGAAATGTATATGAATCCTTTTAAAAGCTAAATAGGATATTTGCCTTTAACACCCAGTAGGGAAGGTCTTTTTCAAAGACCTGGGAGGCTTCTCTTTGAACTGTAAACACCCATAGCGTCAGAGCATCCTAACTTACAGTTTCTGAGGCAGGGCAGGAGCCTAGCTTGGAGCCTAACTTTCTCCAAGTTGCAAAATAAATAAGAACTTGTCTCCAAGTTGATGTTTCTCTTGTCATAAACACTTGAGAAGTTCCTTTTTCTTTTAGGTAAAGCTAATCAGGTAATATAGATGGTCACCCCCATTATCAGGACGAGCTGTAAGTTGCAAAAGGTGCTGCAAAGTCCTTTTGCTGGAGGACGAGTTGTTTATCTTGAAAAGACATAACGGGGAACAGCTGCTCGGCTGTATGAAACGGTGAAATTTCTTTCTGTTTTTGCAATCTCGTGGAGGGCTGCTTGCAATGCACATCACATTCTGGTTTAATGATGACTTGATAGATAACCTTTTTATTTTTTCTCTACCACCTTTGTGGAGAGGTTTTCTGAATTGGGAGAAATTTTTGTTCTAAATTATACAAGGGCTGTCCAGAGGGTATCCATCCATGTAATATGAAAAATGGTACTAACAATGGCTGAACACTTTCTGGACAGCCCTTATATTTCCCCAAGTCCAAGATATCACCTTAAATTTCACTTTCATGGTTAAGATTGCTGAGGACCCCAGGACAAAGCTGAGTGTCCTTTCTGTTTCCACCACTTTCTGCCAGAAAAGAAGTATTGCACAGTGGTTAGAACCAAGAACTGTAGAGTCACATTGCTTGGGTTTAAATTTCATCTTCCCCTGCCTAGCTGTGTGGCATGAGGCAACTTATATCTCTGTGCCTCAATTTCCTTATCTATAAAATAAGGACTGAGAATATATATATATCTCATGGGAGCTTAGCAGATAAATTAGTTAATATACATTAAATGTTTGGGGCTGTGGAAATCAACAAAGACCACCCAAGTGAGAACAAACAGAGGTTATGTATTCAGAGGTCATTATAGTGAAAGAGTCAGCCACCATCACTTGAGTTTGGCAGAGACTCAACAACAGGTGGGTAGACGGGAATCTTTGCCAGGAAAGAAGAGAAGGCTTCAGGTATGTTTTGGTTGAAAGATGCTGACAGGGGGATACTGAAAGCAAGCTAACTATGGCGTGTCACATGTGATTAGTTAGGAGAGCAATCTGGAAGCAGAGGAACAAGTAGTGACCAAGTCCTGCCCATTCGAGTTGATTGCTGCAGAGGCTGTGTTTGCAGTGATCAGAGCACTGTGTGGTCTGACCATTGCCAGTCTGCGCATTCCTCTTTCAGAACTGGTTTTGGCAGCCAGTTCCTATAGGCACACTTGCTATTTCCACAGTCAGGGCGTTCTCCACTCTGCCAGCTGGTGATTGCTGATCGCTTCTCTTGTCTGTCTTCCCTGCAAGACAGCAAGCTCTGGGGGCAGGTGGATTCAGATCACTACACTCTCCTCTGTCTTTGGGATGTCTCTACCAAAGCCTCGCCCAGAGGATGCTGTTTATAATTGCTGGACAAGTGGATAGCTGAAATAATAATGTGATAACCTGTCCTCAGAAGAGGAAACTCAACTTTGAATAAAACAAAGAAATTTCATTGCAAGCTTCATACTTACTAAAGAAAGAGCCTTTAAAACAATCTCCTGTTAAAGAGAGATTAACAGGAGATTATCCAATCTACTTCACTTTGGCCAATTCTTCAGGAGAATCATGCAGGGAGGGGTCCAACGTATGTTGTTAGAGGTTCTATTCTTTCCCCTGACCTTTCTATAATATCTACCAACAGGTTAATCCCTGAGGATTAGATGTTATGTATTGACTAAAATGTTTAGGTGGTTCAGGTTTGAGGGATTTCCTCATCTTGGGCCAGCAGAAAGAGGTGGGAAAAGAGATTGGTGAAAACAATTTATTGCTAAGTCACAGCTAAGCTAAGTTCTGACATTTATTGAGGCGCCTAGGAAGTTCCAGGTACACAGATTCTGTCTCATTTCAGTGTCACAACTGCTCCATGGGATACATACTTACATTTTCCCTATTTTGACAGACAAGGAACTGAGGCTTAGGGAGATGAAAGTTGCCCAAGGTCGTGCAGCTGCTAAATAAATAATGCAGCCAGGCATTAAGCCCAAGCTGGCCTTGAACCCACTGCCGATCTGCTGCCATGGGGCCATTCTAGACTGCCACCTACCCATTTCACTATTACTAATCACAGTCCCTAAAGTAATCCAGAAAGCTTTTGATACTTTTGACTTCTGTGCATTTTTTTGATGCACAGAAGTTTTCTGTAGGATCTTAAGTTAGTCAAAATGTGAGTCCTCACGAAGGAGGCTCCTCTCTTATGGTAGGAACATAAGAGGTTCCCTGGCTTGAGTGATCCTGCTGGCTCTCCTTCATGACATCCAAGGCAGAAGAACCTCCAAAGGGACTGTTCAAAGCTCAAGAGCAGAAAAACTCTGAATTGAGTCAATCAAACCAGAAAGTACATTTCCCACATAAATGCCTCCCTTACGGCCCAGCCATCACAAAACTATTAGGCAAATGAATTCAGACCACTACACTATCCTAACATACCCAGGCTCTGGCAATGCAGGGACAGCGAAGTGAGTAGAGAGAGAAGGGAAAAGACTGTGGAAATGACCCGACTCTGGTACCTAGCAAGTGGGGTACAGATTCCAGGCTCAGATGCTTCTATGGATCTAGGAAAACAGATTGCCATAGCCCCAATGTCCCTTCATCCATTCACCACGGTGTCCCCAAACTACCTATCTCTATCCTTCGATCTTCCTGCCATTAAAAGTTATCTTCTTAGGCAGTACCTGTGGCTCAAACGAGTAGGGCACCAGCCCCATATACTGGAGGTGGTGGGTTCAAACCCAGCCACGGCCAAAAAAAAAAAAAAAAGTTATCTTCTGTCTATTTCTCTAGGATATTGCTCTCTAGCTTCTAGGCAGACACTTAGATAATCATATAAGTCAATGGGTGCTGATGGGTTCCTTTTCAAAGAACATTGACTGAGCACTTCCTGTGCACTCAGTATTCTGAGTAAACAGAAGGAACCCTTATACTCTCCTATGGTGGAGTCCATGTACTTGACTATTCCTGAATTCATTGATTCATTCAATAAATATTTATGAGTATTTACTATGTGCCAGGCACTATGTTAAACATTGAAAATTCTGAGAAGGGCCAGAAAAGAAAACATGCTTTCTGGACTCTGGGTGCTCCCAGCAGAAGAACAGTGAAGTCCATGTCCAAGTTAACATCAGTGTCACAAGGGATACGGAAGCTTAACAAGGACAAACCCTCCAGGCTGAGGGGATTGCAGAAGACTTCTCGGTTGGTGACTGTTGGAATAAAGTCTCAAAATACTTAAGCACTAGGAGTTTTCCCAAGGGGGAAGGGGGCTAAAGGATTCCAGGCAAAAGGACCAGTCCACAGACAGGTAGGGTACAGGAAGGAGCAGGAAGGGGCCAAGGGACAACAGACAACAGTGGCTCAAGATGGGTGACGGGGAGTAGTGAGAGGGGAAATAAATTGTGGAGACTTCTGGAGAGTCCACACATGCTCTCTTCACGCCCTAACTTCCTATTCGCTCTGCAATCCACACTGATCTGTCTCTGCCATTCCACCAAGGCCGCTTTATAAAGATAGAGATATAATTCACACACCATAAAGTTCACCCTTTTAAAGTGCATAATTACGTGGCTTTTAGTGTATTCACAAAGTCGTGTGGCCCTCAACATGATTTAATTTCAGAACTTTTTTTATTACATGAAAAAGAAACCCCACACCAGGGAGCAGTGACTCTCTATCCCCTCCCCCGCAGCCCCTGGCCGGCACTGATCTACTTTCTATGGATCTGCCTGTTCTGGACATTTCACGTAAGTGAAATCAGACAGCATGTGGTCTTCAGCATCTGGCTTCTTGTACTTGGCCAGTGTTCTCAAGGCTCATCCATGCTAGAGCACCTGTCAGTACATCATTCCTCTTTGTGGCTGAATAACACTCCAGTGTGCGAACAGACTACATTATTTTACCCGTTCGTCAGTGGATGGACTTTTGAATGTCCCTGCATGTTGGGACCATTATGAACAATGCTGCTAAGGACATTCACAACACTGGGTTTTTTTACAAGTTGCCAGGAACCTCCAGCCCTAAATCCAATGGGCACTTCTCTGCTATGTCCTCTATAACCTGACCCAGTGACCAACTGCCTTTCTCAAAGAGTCTCCTATCTGAGATTCTGTTTCCGCGTATTTTTACCCATTCACATCTTTCCCCTGCGTCTCTGTCTAGTCCTTCTTTGTCTCTTTCTCCAGCTGTGACTCTCTCTGCCCATTGTCCACACAGCACAGGGGTGTGTCTCTTCTGTGAGTGAGGTCCCCCACCGCAGGAAGCCATGCAATGGCTTAAGAGTAAAATCCAAACTCGCCTGGGTGGTCTGGCCCTGATGTCCTCTCCACATCACCACAACAGTCCAGGACTCCCCATCACACTTCAGCTATGAGAGGCTTTTGTCTGTCCATACTTTAGTTTTTCCAAAGCACTAATCTTATCCTTAGCCCAGGACCCTTCCCTCCAGTATTCGCTCTGCTTGTCCTCCTGTTTCTCCTGAAGGCTTACTACATTTCCTTCTTTGGGTTTCTACAGAGTTGCACAGCCACAGGAAGGCTTTCCTCGCCCCCATATTGCATGGAATCTCTGCTTTGAATATGCTTTCATTCAGCCTGCCCCAGCTCTCATTCTAAGTACCTGCTTTCTTGCTGTGTGTGGGGGCAGGTCTCTGAAACTTTGCATGTGTCTGCCTGTCTGTCTTTGACTTTAGACTCCACGATGGCAGGGACCTTGTCTGTATTACTCTTATTTTATTTCCAGGGGTAGTCATTTAATAGATGCCCAGTAAATATTTTTTGAATGAAATGGAGAAATAAATCAATGGCATGGAAAATTAAGAGTCAACTAGGGTCAAATGAAATAACAGAGGGGGTCTGTTCACATTTGCAAAATCTAAAGGGATACAAAATGTAATAGATGACTTATAATATATGATCATGCATCTATAATTACTATTTGCTAATTTACAGAAACCAGAATTATGTCAAAAGATAAGAATTTGGATTTCTGGAGGCAATCCCCATATCCCCACCTTGTACTACATTCTGGAGAGTCTGATCAGCAGGTGGTTGGCCTTCCCCAGGGCTACTGTGTGCCTTCACCCTGTGCCCATCAGTTTCCTCCACCTGGAGAAGACACATGCCTTCTTCTTCATCTAGAAAATTATCTTTTGTTCTTGAAAAACTTATGCACGCTCTACCTTGCTTGGCCCTTCAGGTCCCTTAAAGGCAATTGAATCCCTCCCTCCTTATATACTTTGGTTATTATGAGTATGACTGGGTTGTTGAGACATTTGTCCCTCTCACTGGACTTGGAGCTGGTTGAGAATAGAGGCCATGATTCATTCATCTCTGATTTCATTTGTTAATCCAACAATTACTGATCAAGTATCTATCGTAGGCTGAGCCCTAAAGCTTGGAGTCAAGTTCAGAGGTTCCCAGGTAGTAAATCCTTAGTGAGTACTCGAGGGGAACTGAACTGAAAGGCCAAGCCTGGCTGCAGCCTCAGTCTCTTCACCAATCTCACCAATCAAGGGGATCAAACTGAGACTGGAGGGAAAAGAAAAATTCCTAGAAAACATAAGAAAACTAGATGTCATAGGCTCAGATGAGCAGCTGCTATTTACCCAATGAGGTATTAAGAAAACCCATGCCTCATACCCACTGGACCCTCAGAACAGAGAGAGAGAGAGAGATCGATCTATGCAGACCTACCCTGGATGTGTTTTTGCCACAAGGCATGAGAAGCAGAGGTGGAGCACACACACCCCCAGCAGAGAAAAGAGCCCATCTGTTCAGCGTCAGGGCCTTTTCTCATCCTCACTGGTCACAAAGGCCACCCCTTCTTCCTTACAGAGCATCAATGAGGGCATTGAAAGAAAAGGAAGAAGAAACTTGCTTCCTAATATTTGTAAAAGGTCAGAAATTTGTACAACTCATGCAACAGAGCCTGGCCCAAGCTAGCAACACAGAGAAAGAGGGGTAGATGCCCCTTCCTGCTGCAATCCTCTCAAGGAAGTAGTAAAAGGATGGATCACTTTTTAAATCAAGTCTCACATTTGAGGGCAACGGGATGAGGTAGTTACATTGAAATTGTACATTAGTCAGGACTTTACACATGATTTCAAGAAATATTGAAAAACAATTTAATGCCTGAATGTAAGTTCAGGACAAAGGATAGAAAACCACTCCAATGAAGATGGCAGCTGACTCATCTCCTGAGCTACAGAAGGCTTAATACACTTACAAGGCTTTAAACATTCTTGTTTCTCAGCAGAAAAACCTCTGCATAGAGGGCTCACGTCACTTCAAGGCACTTAACTTGAAGTTCACAACATGACTCATTAGAAGAGCACGATACCTCCAACTGCCCCCAGACCCCCACCTCCTACAACTGCCACTTACTGTGAGTTCTTTGCTCTTAGCAAAAGGCCACCATCCACGCACACGCTTTTGCTGGAATATAGAGATCTTGTTCTCTTCACTGGCATTTTCAAACTTGGCAAGATCACAGGCTTTGGCAGACTTGGCCGCTCGAGGGAAACTATTGAGGTTCATTTCCAAGGAGCCTGTGGAGAGACGCCCACAGTTAAGGAAGGGTTTCTTAAAAGTAATGGGAGAGCTTTTTGGTCGCCATTCTCATTCATCCACCCAACCATTCATTCATTCGCACGTTCACTCACTAATCATTCCGTCAGTACCATGTTGGATCACAGCTGCATGCTAGGTGTTGGCAGCACAAATCTGACCAAGACGTGTTTGGTGCCCTCAAAGGTTTATTCCCATGGCAGCAGGTAGAAGACAAGGGCAGAGCTACCATATTTAACTTTCAAGGCTCAGTTTCAGGTGTCATTGCTGCTGGGCACCTTCTCTGCTCCTTGAGCTCAGCTCCAGAGGGTGGCTTAGTGTGCCCCTGCTTTAGCCCTGACAATCCTACAAGTGCCCTCTCCTCCCACCCTACACCTCCTTCTTGGTGTCCTCCGAGGTCCTCTGGGGTCAGGGGCTAAGTCTTCCTGTCATTGCATCTACTCTCCAGGACAGGGAGTGAACCTTAGTGGCTCCCAACACTGGTGTTTCAGTGAGTGAACATGAGGCAGAGTAAGGCCTTGCCACGAAGGAGTTCTGTGTCTCTCACTTTAGCAACACTTTCCTATTATGAAGTAATATTTGTTAAATGTGGAAAATTTAGAGCATGGGTATCAGCAAAAGAAAAGATGAGAAAAGAAAATTTTTCCATAATTTGATCTTCCTAAAGTTGACATACGGGTGCTCAGTCCTGCCCTGCGCCCTCCCTCTCTTTCACCCTCCATCTTCTTCTTTCTCCCCGCCCCCCCCCCCCCCCCGCCTGTCTAGCAGGATTCCTTCCCCTAGACATAAAAACGTGCATGTTACAGAACTGGATTTCCTTTCACCCTCCTTCTTCCCTCATCAGATAGCGCCATATTTTGAATGGCTGCAGAACTGTTGTTTCTCACGTGCTTACTACGCGTGAGGGACCGAGGTTGTTCTTTAGTTGCGTTCGCACATGTACAACTCCAGCACCCTCTGAAGTCTGTAATATCACTGTCCTCATGGTACAACTGAGGAAAACTAAGGCACAGCGTGGACCAGCAATTAGCTTAGAGTCTCATGACTTCCTCGTGACAGAGCAAGATAAACTTAAGTCTGTTTGAATACGCAGTGGTCTGTCCTACGGACGCGCTAGCACTCATTCAGCGAAATCCCCTGTTAATGGCTACTAGGATGCTTCCTTTTCCTTTTTTCTTTCTTTTTTTTTTTTTTGTCTATCATAGATAGCTCTGCAGTTGTGATCCTTGTAACTGAATCCGGCCAAGCTCTCCCGAAGCTGAGACAAACCCCCTGACATTAACATGTGCTTGAAGAAGCCACTGGCTTACCCAAGAAGTCATCTGAGGACAGCCTTTCAAAATCCCAAACCTGGAGCACCAGCACGGCGGGGGTCTTACACTCCATCTTCTCTAAGGAAAAGATGTGCTCCCTCTTGGTGATGACCATTTGCTTCTCAGCCGGGAGGTACTGGAACGGAAACAGGAAGCGCCAGTTGAAGTTGCCCTCCCCGGTCAGGGAGTTGTAGTGCACGTCCGTCTCTTGCCTGTCGTCCTCCAGACCCTTTATCCACCTGAAGGAAGAGTCAAGAGAACGTAACCAGTCGGGGCTCATTGTTCAGGCCCCTGCATCATCAGGAGTGATGTAGTTTCAATGGGGTCATGGATCATAGTTTTAAAATTATCAGGTAGCTAGATGCAGAAGGATGTTTCCTTCTTAGTTTGAAAGAGCAAAACAGGGGTCAAAGGAGCTGAAACAGAAATAAGGTGTCTTTCCAAGGCACAGTGGGGAAGAGTCTTCAATCATTTGTGTAGACCTGAAGCCCCATGCTGTCAAGATGGAAAGTTCAGGAAATACGAAGTGAAAGTGTAATCTGAGTACCTGGGACACTGGAAGGTCTCTAAAGGGCACTCCCTCTGTACCTGAGTGTTAGAACAAGATGACGCACTACAAGGAGGCCTCTGAAACTTGGTTGGTGTAGACCTGTATCTGTCAGGCCTGTGTTAGGTGGTGTAGACTGTGCTGTCAGGCCTGTAATTGGCCCCTTCCTCCTTGGCTCTGGACATGGAAAGCTGGGTGAGCCTGGATTAGTGTGCACGGAGGTTGCAGGCCACCTGTACCCATCTGGGTTCCAGCGCTACCTCAATGCTTACTAACTGTGCAATCACAGCCAAGTTCTTGACCTTCTGTGTCCCTTTGTTTCATCTGTAAAATGGAAGCAGTTATAGTACCTAGCTCATAGGGTTGTTCTGAAAAATTATGGAAGATGATATCTGAAAACACTTTGGGTACTCCGAATTATCTATAACGTTCTTTCTTTGGGGTGTGATCTGGTCTTTTTGCTCCATCTCCAGAATAATGTAATTTACAATTAGTATGCTTTTCCCCTAGTACTTTATCTATGGTGAATTAGTTCATGGATAAAATAAGTACATTTTATTCAAACTAATTGATAATCCCAAAGCACTTGCTTTCTGCAAGCCAATATCACTTCTCCCCAGGACAGGGAAAGGGAGAATGAAGACCTTTCTCTTCACAGAGGAGTGAAGGGCAAGGACCCAGCAACTTCATTAAAAGTGGTGCTCACTTGGCCAATATATTTGTGGTGTCCGTTCTCAGGCAAAGAGAGAGAGCTAGAGGTTAGGGGAGTGCTGGAGAGAAAACAGACATGGTCCTTGCTTCATGGAGCTCTAGTCACAGGGAGGGGTAGTGAGGAGGGGAGAGAAGGATAGAGTGGGCAGAAGTCACCAGAGATGTGCAAAGGTCCCATGGAAAAAGAGGTGAGGATGCATCCTAAGAAGAGGAAGGAGCTCTGTGTGGCCAGAGGGCAGAGAGCCAGGGGAAGCGCGAGAGGAATAAAGCTGGAGAGGAATCCCAGGGATATTATAGGATATATTTAGGAGCTAAATCTCTATCCAGAGAAAATAGGATGTAATCAAAGAGTTTTAAGTACAGGGTTGACATGAGTAGATTGTATTTTGGAAAGATAACGGAGAACAAATTACTGGAGGGCAAGAGAGAGTGTGGAGAGTGTGGAGAGCCCAGCTCAGAGGGTAACTGGCACTGCGGCGTCCCAGCCGAGATGACGGAGGAAAAGGCCACAGGGGCGTGCAGTGAGAAGGGAGCGGATGGGCAGTGCCTATGGCGTTTTGATAGTGAGAAATGGGGAGGCAGGGAGGCAGGGTTCTGTGGATTTGGGCCTCCTGACACTGAATGGGTGTCAGTACCAGTCACTGAGATAAGCAGCAGTGAGAAGAGACAGCGTGGGGTTGTGAGATCATCATTCTGGTTTCAGGCTTGTTGAACTTGAGGTGCTGCTTTTGAGAAACCCAAGAAGACAGACACATCTGAAAAGGTCTCACCAAGAACAGAAATGAGAAGATGGCGATGAAAGCCATTGTTATTTGAACCACTTAAGTGAATAGCAGGCAAAATCTCGCGAGATGAGCCAAGGCCACGGGACAGTGCCATGAGCCGTCTAACCGCTAGACAAAGGGAAATGTGCTTTCAAGGGCACCAAGGGGATAGAGGCAAACCAGGAAGGTGTTGGTACAGAAGTTAGGGCAAGGAGGCATTTCAAAAACGAGGAGTGGTCAGCTATGTCGAATGCTCCTCTAGGGCTAGAAGGTGAGGACTAACTAATTAAAACGAGAACAAAAATAAAACAAGACCATTAGATTAGATGCCTGGGGAAAACTGGCACCCTAGTGAGACCTGCTTTGGTGGAATGTAAGGGAGGAACCAGACTGGGGTTGGCCGGAAGGTGAGTGGGAGGAAAGGAGATGGAGAGAGTTAATAAACATCTCCTTCGCTACATTTTAATAGGCTAGCGTTCTGGAAGACCCCACCCAACTCTCCGAGAATCCTTCCCTATTTTAAACCATGGCACAATACCTTTTTTGAAGATACTTTAATATTTCCTGAATTGGTATTAAGACAGCAGTTTCAAAGGATCTTAATTCTACTTTTTAAAATCCTATTTCTTTTAGGTCATCCCCTTTGGGTTTTTTTTTTTTTTTTGGAGACCAAGTCTCACTTTGTTACCCTCTGTAGAGTGTTGTGGCATTATAGCTCACAGCAACCTCAAACTGTTGGGCTCAAGAGATTCTTTTGCCTCAGCCTCCCAAGTAACTGGGATTACAGATGCCCACCACAAAGCTCAGCTATTTTTTCTTTATTTTTTTAAAGAAAGGGTCTCACTCTTGCGTGGGCTGGTCTCCAACAGGTGAGCTCAGGCAATCCACCTGTCTCAGCCTCCCAGAGTGCTGGGATTACAGGTGTGAGCCTTCCCATCTGGCCTGGGTCATTTCTTTTGTAATAATTTAACTCACTCTTACATTATTATCCTGAAAAAATTAGACTTTTGAACGAGTGGATAGGGTGTGGCTGCCAAATTCCTTGGTAATGTGCATTCTGAAGACAGGAAGCTTCTTGTTGCGGAAGGTAAAGAGATACTAGCATGAGGCTGAGAGAAGTGTACTGCTCCTGAGATGAGTTTAACATACAGACTTAAATCCCTTTTCCTCTGATTCTACACCGCCTTACCCGCTCCCTGACTCGTGGCTAAAAGGAAGCAAAGCCACACTATAAGAGAGAGAGAAAATGCTTCATTCCCTGGGTCCTAGGTTGGTATCTTTTTTGATCAGTAGCACTAGCAAATGGCACGATCAAAACTTTACCTTTTGCATTGGCTCCCCAATCTCCTAAACAGAAGACTCATTCATCAATGGCACCACATCTCTGCTGCCTTCAGTTGAATGGTAGATACCTCACAAGCATAGGTATCTACCATTTAGCCCAAAGATGTTTATATAATAACATTTCCTTGCAAAAAATATTTTCAGAGGGTGGTGCCTGTGGCTCAATGGGTAAGACGCCGGCCCCATATACCGAGGGTGGTGGGTTCAAACCCAGCCCCGGCCAAACTGCAACAAAAAAATAGCCAGACATTGTGGCGGGCACCTGTAGTCTCAGCTACTCGGGAGGCTGAGGCAACAAAATCGCCTAAGCCCAGGAGTTGGAGGTTGCTGTGAGCTGTGACACCATGGCACTCTACCAAGGGTTAAGAAGTGAAACTCTGTCTCAAAAAATATATATATTTTTGTAAGATAATTCTTAGCCAAATGACCAAGTATTACAAATATTTGACAAAGTGGTCTTATCTAACCCAGTGTGTAAGATGGGCTCCTTCCCTGGGGAGTGGCTGTGGCATTGATCTGGTTGGGGTTTAAAGGGCTGAGGAGGGAGGAAAAGGAAGGATGCAGTTTGTGGACAATCTTACCCTTTAACATAAATATCACTTGATTTTTGGCCTGTGAAGATATTCTCATCCTCTAAAATGACATCTTCAGTATTCCAGATCGTCACCCTCAGTTCATACCTGGGATGAGGGAAGGCAGCATCAGGTCTATGACCTTGAAAACTGAGTCACCTGCAGTCTATGTGGGTCTAGTATTGGTTTGGTTCATAAGCTACCCCGCGTTTGCCAAGTTCAGACAGGCCAATACTCAGGGTCTTGGATCCAAGTCCTCAGAATCACTTTGAGAAGATTTTCCTTCTATTCACCAGTGTTTTTCAGATGAGAAACTTGAAGCTCAGAAGCCCCTATCTTAGGACAGGGACCACATTACTGCCACTGCCATCACCCACCTCAGCTGTAACTGGTCAGGTGGAAAGTGAGGCTATGATTACCAGGTAACCTGCCAGACACCAGATCAAATGTCATGAAATTTTAGTCTGCTGCCATGGTCTCTTCCCCGCAGGGTGGGGCTGCAGCTGACTTACCCTTTGGGCCGTCTCGGTGAAATGTCAACGGGAGGTCCAGGCTGAGGCATGTCCTTGGGGAACATGTCCACCCACATCTGCAGGCGGCCCTTTTTAAGAAAAACGACCTCCTTTAACTTTTGAAGAGGGTGGGGGCATGGGCAATTGACCATTCGTGGTTTTAAAGGAGCCTCTGTTAGAAGTGGGTATTGGGTACAGCTTGGTGGCTTTATAGATGTCCAGCATAATGTTGACAAAAACAACATTGTGACTTTTATTCATTTTAGAAATTAGAGCATAAGAGCAGGTGAAAGGAGAGGGAACCCCTTACTGAAAACCTGCTAGGTGGTAGACTTAAGTGCTATGTGTCTGACAGTCATCTCATGAACTCTCGTGATAGCTCCCCGGGGTAGATATTCTGCCCATGCTTACACGAACAGAATCTAGCAAGATCTATATTCAACCCTTGTCTATTGACCCCAGAGCCCTGCTTTTCCTATAAGCTCCCAAGGATTAAAAAGACAATAATACCGATACAGAAGTATCACACTTCATCATTTCTGATGTACCTTAACATCCATTATCTCCATTAATGCTCACCCAACTGTTTCTGGTTAACCCATAAAGAAATCAAGGCTCAGAGAAGTCAATGGAGTTACCTGAAGTTCTGTGGCTAATTAGTGAAAGAGTAGGGCCTCCCATCCATTGCTTTGTCCATATGTGATACTTTCCCCTGTTGGAAGGGATTTAAGAGCCCAGATAGGGTGAATGCCTGGTGGATCCATGCTCAGCTCTGCCGTATACATTCCAAGCACTCCATCGGCTCAGGCAGAAAGAGAGTAAGTGACTTGGTTCAGGATGACCAGGGGAAATTGTACAAGAAGGAGGGGGTTTCCACCAGAGCATGAGGATATGCAGGTTTGGGTAAGAGAAGGGCTTTCACTAGGAAAAACAAAGCTTTTCAGGGGGGAAAAATGTAACCAAAGGTGTAATATTTGAGAAGAGAAGAACCAATTCAATGGAGACTTAGGGAAAAGTATTCTCTAAAGATACATTAATATTCACCCTAATCAGAAAGCTACATCTGACCAGACAAATGAAAGATCCCAGATATCAAAAGATTTTGAACATTTGGTAGTGAATTTCAGGGAACTATCATAAGCTTGTCAACACGATCTTTTACACATGCTATTATCAGGTTGGACCCCCCCCCTCCCACAACACTGCTGGGACAGCAGGGCAAGTGTTCCTGCCCTGCTATAATGGGGCTGTCATTATTTGCCCAAGGCACACAGTAAGTGAGTCCAGAGCTGGGACAGAAGCCAGCATGGGGTTGGAGACAGAGTTAGAAATAGAGAAAGCTGCCTGGGTTAAATCCCGGCTCCACTTCTTACCACCTGAGTAACTTGGAGCAAGTTACTTAAACTCTTTGAACCTCGTTTTCCTTATCTTAAAAGAATCATATTAAGCACATCACATGGCTGTATTAAGGAATCAGAGGAAGGTGACCCACACACCTGTTTGTCTAGGAAAATACTGGTGTGTGTCCCTTGTACCACCTGAATTATTAATAGTACCCTTATTCACTGTCAGAATGGCCTCAGTTTGGGTAGATAATTCTATGGTCATCCATATAGCGTAAATAATTTATGTAAAAGGCCAAGTACATGAAAGACTCTAAAAAAATTTTTTTTTCTTCTCTTCCCTTCTGATTCCTAATTCAGCTCTCTAGTTATTTTTCTACATGACTTCTTTCTTCTTCCAGTTCTTCAAGGTAAGCCACCACCTACTGCTTCTCTAGGAAAACTATGTGGTTAATAAGTTGTGGCTACAAACAGATTTTGGGTAAGGGCTTGGGGTTATCAAATGGAATTTAAATTTTATTTATTTATTTATTTATTTATTTATTTATTTATTTATTTATTTATTTATTTATTTCTGGGTCTTACTGTGTTGCCCAGGCTGGCCTCAAGCTCCTGGGTTCACCCATCCTCCCACTACAGCCTCCCCAGGAGCTAGGACTATAAAAACATATCACCATACCCAGCTCAGATGGGCTTTGAAGTTTCTCAGATGATGGGATTCTTTGAAAAGAATTTGATAACCCAAATCATAAAAAGGAAAAAGCAGTAAGCCCAAAACTGACTCTGGTTAGGACTTCTCCAACCCAGCATTGTTGGCATTTTAGGCTGGATAATCCTCTGCGGGGAGGAGGCTGCCTGTGTATTGTAGGATGTTTCATTGAGAAGCACCTTTGGGCTCTACCCATTATGTGCCAGTAGCACCCCCCACCCACTGTGACAACAAAAAATGTTCCCAGTCATTGCTAAATATTCCTGGGAGGGAGGTCAAAACCGCCCCTGGATGAAAGCTATTACTGGTAGGCACACAGATTAACTTTTAGAATCAAAGCCGCTTTCCCTGGGGATGAACACTTGCATTAGCCCAGACCACCTCGCCCACTACCTGCTCCATTCCTGGCTTATCCTTGTGGTACAGCGGCCGAGTCTCTATGTGCTCTGGAACCAGCCTACACCCCACTCCCGGGATATCCTTCCAGGAGTGTAACACCTTGAGGGCCAAGTGCTCGTGGGACTCCACAGACTCATCTGCAGGAAAGAAAGACAAAGGAAGAGACCTGTCAGATGTGTGTTCCTGCAGGGGCACAGGGGACAGGCCACAGACGTATTGTAAAATACTTCTCTTAAAGGTTTATTTAAGTATACCACCAATAAAGGAAAGAGAAAAGACAGCAGAGAAGAAAAGGAAAAAAGACAGAATGGAAAGAGATGGAGAGACAGTGGAGGGAAGGGGCAAGAGATAGAAAGTTCAGAGATCTATTCATGAGTGGATGGGCACTTGGGTTTCTTCCATGACTTAGCAATTATGAATTGGGTTGCAATAAACATTCTGGTACATATATCTTTGTTATAATGTGATTTTTGATCTTCTGGATATATATCTAGTAGAGGAATTGTAGGATTGAATGGCAGGTCTATTTTTAGATCTCTAATTGTGGTATATGTACACCATGGAATATTATGCAGCCTTAAAGAAAGATGGAAGCTTTACCTCTTACATGTTTACATGGATGGAGATGGAATATAGTCTTCTTAGCAAAGTATCTCAGGAATGGAAGAAAAAGTATCCAGTGTACTCAGTCTTACTATGAAACCAATTTATAGTTTTCTTAAAGCTATAACCCAATTATAGCCCAAGAAGAAGGAGAAAGGGGAGAGGGAGGGGAAAGGAGGGGGAAGGATGGATGGAGGGAGAGTAATTGGTGGGATCACACCTACGGTGCATCTTACAAGGGTGCAAGTGAAATTTACTAGGTGTAGAATATGAATGTCTTAACACAACAACTAAGAAAATACTGTCAAGGCTATGTTAACCAGTTTGATGAAAACATTTCAAATTGTATATAAAACCAGCACATTATACCCCATGATTGCATTAATGTACACAGCTATGATTTAATAAAAAAAAAAAAAAAACAGAAGAAAAGAAAGAAAGAAAGTAAGTTCAGAGAGAGGAAAATGAGATGAGTTCACAAGAGGACCTCGACAGTGGTCTTGGCTCTGGAGCAGGGGGCTCCATTCATCCCCTACACCAGATTCCTCCAGAGTCCCTGTATCATAAGCTTAGATTCCAGACCTGGAGAGGGTATGGTTTTAGAGATATAAAACTTTTTGCTAACATCACACAGAGAGAGGGCCTGGGAAATCAGGTAGCCCTAAGCAAGGTGGGGAAATGGACACAGTATGTGTTTACCCTTCTGGGTTGCTTGGGGTCTCCCTCCCACCGATGCCTGCCCATGGGAAATGTTCTCTCCTCTGTCATTCTACCAAAAAAGGTAATTTGTGGTAGAAATAAAACCCTCAAAATAAGACAAAAATTGTTGAAAGAATAAAATCTTCTCGACAAAGCTTAGAATGACCAAGTTTGATATAAGAAAGTTTAACTCAGCTTTTAAAAATGGAGCCATAAACAAAATCTCCTGATAGCAATAATTACAATTGGGAACATTTGATAGGGATTAACAAGCAACCTATGAACTAAACATTTGTTCTAAGGTTTCATCTTCTGGGAACTTATCTTTTGAATATAACTTCTTTTTCTTTTTTTTTTTTTTTTATAAGAGGAAGGGCTTTATTCACCAGCTGGGAGCTTATGGCATAGAAGAATTCCAAATGGCCATGCTCTTGAATATAACTTCTTACTTTTAGTGGGAAAATGAAAGTAATTGTTCCATTGTAAAGTAGAGAATATCAAGTAAGGAACTAAATTGCCTTACTGGAATGTACTGTGAAAAATGTTTTTCTCAACAAAAAATAATCAATATGTCATTATTGAACCATCTAAATAGCCATAACTCTGCCTGTAAGAACCTTTGATAGATTCTTGAGGTAAAAAAGACAAGGTAAAATATCTTAATATCAAAGTGGTAGTCAACCTCATGTCAAAATACTCTGGTTCAGGCTCATTGCATCAAAAGGAATGACTCACACAGAGAGAATTCTTAAGCATCAAATGTGTGGGTGTGATAGCACAAGAAGTTTTCTGTATCATTTATGTAAAATTGGCTTTTTTCTCATCCTAAATTTATAGAAGCTTCTCTGGGATCTTTGTGGTGTGTCCCCTGACACTTATGTAGAAAATCTACTTCTTAGTGTTAAAACAGGATAGTTATTGGTATAATTATGAGAGTAATTTGGATTGTGCAATGACATCTATTTTATTCATTTTAAGGCTACTGGCTACCTTCTAACACAATGATTTTACTCCTATGGTATATACTGTAGAAACAAAAATGCACAATGAACACAGAAGTTCATTATAGCACCAGCACTACAGAAAAATAAACGCAATGTAAATAAATGGCGTAGCCATAAAATGGAGTATTATCATTGGTCATTTCAAAGGACCAAAGAGAATCATCATAATCTACTGGAATTAGAAAAAGCACAGTACAAAGCTATGTGTGTGATACCACGCACACATGCAAGAAAATACGCCAACATGCAGCTTAGCTATCTCCGAGTCTGGGGATAATGAATGATTCTCATCATCCTCACTTTTTCATACTTTCTACTATGAGCATACATGACTTTTATAATTAGATCCCTCCGCCCCCTAGCCAAAAATGCCACTAGAATCAGGATTTTTTTAAAAAGAGCAACATCAAGGACTTACCAGTATCCTCTTCTGTGAAGACAGTTTTTCCAGAAAAGACCTGGTTTCCTATTTGTATTTTCCCAACCCGAAAGTAGGGTCCATCCAGCTTGTTGTCTTTGCAGAGCTTGGTGAGGATTTCAGTGGGTTTGGACGTGTCTCTCCACGCATTGTATCCTTCTCTGGAACGGGGAAGGAGCACAGATAGGCTGAGGCCTGTCTTGTCCCTGGGAGGATGTACCTTTAGGTCCCCATTAAAACGACCACCTAAGTATAACCTCTGTGGTATTCTTTGGATTTAACTTGCTATTCTATACACTTGAGGCTTGTGTTTTGGCTTCACTTTGTTCTATGTTCTCTCTTTTCTGGTCAAACACCTCTGCAGATACACAGCTCATGTGAAAGACAAGACTTCTGGGCAGCTTGAGAGAAAAATCCTTTGCAGGTAGTTTTGTTTACTTGTTTGTTTTTTAAGTAATGTACCTTTCTTCTAAGAAAAGAATTGAAGTGAAATCTGCATAAGGAAATGAAGCATTTTCAAGTTGACCAACTCAGTGGTGTTTCTTATATTCACAGTGATGTGCAACCACCACTTACTTCTACCTAGTTCCAAAAATTTTCATCGCCGCCAAAGAAAACCCTGTACCCAGAGAGCAGTTACTCCTCTTTCCCTTCCCCTGAGTCTTTGGCAATCACTCATCTGCTTTCTGTCCCTGTGCATCTCTTTGCAGGTGATTTGTGTTGAGCTTTGTTCTATTCCCGGCAGAAAAGCCACTTGGCTGCTACTTATTCCAAGAGAAAAGCATCGCTCATCCTCTCAATTTCTCTGCTTCTTTTCTACTCTCCTCCCCTGCACACAAAAAATCATATCATAAACTCACATCACAGGCAGAGAGTCTTGATATGTTGTTTCTCTAATGAGTAATCTTTCTTGTGATGAGTTTCTAAATCTTCCCAGCCTCTTCTTCCCTTAAAAGCTAGTTGTTTGGTTAAAAATCATTAACTTACAATGACGTGCTCCTTAAGAGCCATGACCAAGATAAGCTGTGTTCACTGGGACCCTGGGTTCATTGGAATCTAAGTTGCTTCAGCATTTAAATAAATCAACATGGCGCACGTACAAAACAGAGCTATGCAGTAGGTTTCCCACATCGTGCCATAGACATGAAAACCCTGAAAAGGTCATTTCAGTCAGGCCCAGCACCACACACAAGCCTCCCCAGAAATAGGCATGCTTGTCGTAAAATTTTTTCAGTGCATAAAAGGGTGCAGCTCCCCTGAAAAGAAGTCTGCTCCCTGGCAGGTCCACTGCCAGGAAATTCTTCTGATCAAGGGGATGCCCCACATTGGCCTGGGGCTTCCTTCCCCAATTTCTAAGTGAGAGCAGCTGCTGAATCACTCTCTGAAGGGAACCCTGTCAGGTACTTGGAGAACCATATACACACCTGAATGGGCTTATGGATTCCCTAGAGACCCAAGACTAAAGTGGCTCTCTAGGCTCAGGCAAGAGCAGGCCACAGAGACTATCTGAAAATCACACCCTGGAGGATAAAGACACTCAGAATCTGTTAGAGAGGGTGTAAGTGTTACAGCCCTTCTGGAGGGCCAGTTGGACGAATCTATTAGAAGTCCTTGAAATGTGCATTCTGCTGGGCAGTACCTGTGGCTCAAAGGAGGTGGCAGGTTCAAACCCAGCCCCGGCCAAAAACTGCAAACAAACAAAAAAAAAATGTGCATTCTGCTTAAAGGAGAAGTTCACACATGAATGAATGCTGCTGAGCGAATCCTCAGATGGATGTTCACTGGCTTTCTAGGAGGATGCTTATAGCACCAATATTTATAATCGAATAAGGGAGAAAAATATAAACACCCTAAAGTAAAGGAATGCAAGTGGGTTCTATCAATATACAACAAAGTCACATGATGGATACTATAGGCTATTAAGTAGGATAAATGAAATAAGCAGGTTATAAAACTGCATAGATAGTATGAGTCCAACTTTGGGGAAAAATAGCTTGGGAAAAATATTGAAAGGAAATAAACAAAAATGTTTATACAAGTTATCCCTGAGTAAAATAATCTGAGCATAATTTTGTACTTTCTGTATTTCCTAATTTTTTTTACAATGCATATGTAGTATTTTACATTCAGGAAAAATATCTTTTAAATTATACTATGAAAAGCTATTAAATGTTTTGTACTTTCCTGACTGAAATTTTCTTCTGATACCAGCCAGATACAATGTACTTTTAAAAAATAAAAGTGATAGTTTATGTTTTCAAATTAAGCATTATTCAATATCTTAACAAAAAGAATTGCAACCAGTTTTGTTTTATTTGTAGAACATGGATAACATCTCACTGGGTTGTTTAAGAGAATTGAATGAGATGCCCACATAAAGTGCTTGGTTATTAAAAGCATACAATATTGTTAGTTATATTGAGCTGGGATATTGGTGTTTGTGTCCTATTAATGGTTCTTCTGCTAGATCATTCTTTCCCAGGGAACCCTGCTCACTAGCACAGCTGTCTGAGTGAACACATATAATCTAGCTCTTGGCTCTTTAAGGACTTGCCTTGGTTCTAAATCGGAGCTGCCTCCCAGCCCCAACAACCCTCAGGTGCACTAAACCAGCCTTGCTATTATGAAGCCCAGTTGTGATGTTAAAGCTGATCTGGTATTCCTAGAGAAAGACGGTTGAGATGCAGCGCCCAGAGCCCTAAGGCTGTGGCTTCAGAACACAAGTGTCTCCACAGGAAGAGGAACTTACATTTCATACTGACTCTGCAAGCCGCAGATGGCTCGGTGTTTGCTGTAGAAGCGGTTCTCCAGGTCAATCTTGGTCTCACCAATGAGGTCGTCTGTCCCAATCATATCGTGGTCATAGATCACGACAGACAGCACCGACTCCTTTGGGAATGTGGCCTGGATCTCGAATGACCTGCGGTCCAAGCAGAGGCTTCAGGAGTCAGCAACATTTGGTAGCACAGGGAACTGTTCCCAGCCTCACTTTAGCCAGGCTACTGTTCAAATGAACTCACCAAATGGTCAAAAAGCAGAAATTTGTTTGGTTAAATTTCTCACTGAGGTACAACCAATTTCCAAGTCCTTTGTCAATTACCGATAGCCAATAATCTCCCCTTTCCTGGGCCATGTCTTGCAGTCTTCAACTAGGGCAACAGCATGATAGACTGGGCTGGGGCATGGGGCTCATACAGGACTGATTTCCATGCCTGGTTTCAAACCTGCAACTTCTTGGTTGTAAGACTTTGGAAAAATTATGTAATCTATGTTAACTTCCTTATCCTCTTCATGGGGATAAAATGTGTTCTTTATAGTTTGTCATGGTGGTCAAAGGCAACATTGCTTCTATACAGCATGTATTTTACTTCCAGGCATTCAACTGGTGCCCAGTACACTGTGATTCCCTCCCCTTCCATTGTTGTGTCCACAAGGAATACCAGCTGGATTTACTTTAAATGAAAACCCTGTTGAGGTTGGGAAGTAGTAAAAACAGAATTGCAGAATTGGAGTGTGGTCCCCATAAGACTCTAAGCTCCTTGAGAACAAGACTTGCCTTTTTATACCTGTGCATTTATGGAGCTTGAACTTGGCCTTTGTGCAGTACACACTAAACAAACGTTCCCTTGAACTGTGGGGAATCTCAGAAATCACAATCCTGTCATCTTACAGACAAGGAAGCTGAAATCTAGAGAAGACAGTGACTTTCTCTGGATCCCAGCTCAGGCCAGTCCAGGATAAGTGCCAGTTCCCTAACTCTTAATTAGGTGCTTTTCCCACGACACCACACCAGTGCCAGGTGTCCCAGGAAATAGTCAGGCTGTCAGATGTCCAGTAAGAATGGAACATCTGTGTGAGGGGGTCCTGCATTAGGCTGATGCTTTGGTTGTTTTTTTTTTTTTTGCTTTTTTTTTTTTGTAGAGACAGAGTCTCACTCTATCGCCCTCCGTAGAGTGCTGTGGAGTCACAGCTCACAGCAACCTCCAGCTCTTAGGCTTAAGCGATTCTCCTGCCTCAGCCTCCCAAGTAGCTGGGACCACAGGCGCCCGCCACAGCACCCGGGTAATTTTTGATGCGGTTCAGCCAGGACTGGGTTTGAACCCACAGCCCTCAGTATATGGGGCCGGCGCCCTACTCGCTGAGCCACAGGCGCCGCCCTAGGCCGATGCTTTGGAATTACATTTTGAGTGAAATGCTGTATTATAGGAAAATGCCTTCCTGAAAACAACATCAGGGACACACCAGTGTTTCTGCAGCTGTTCTGGACTCTGACCACTTTGGATGGACTGGGCTGGGAGCAAGGGACGGAAGGAGGCAGGAAGAAGGAGAAGGGTGGGCCCATTATTTCTTTGCATGTCCACAGGCCTGTCTGGGAGGCTGCCCTCAGGGTCAGGCCTACTTAGCCCTGATGCTCGCTCTCCAGCGTGGCAAGGACAGCACTCACAGCTTGCCCAGAGCCAATTAACCCTCCCCATGGGGAAAGAGGCAGAGATGCTCCAGTGATTGTAACTGACGGAGTCGGCCGTAGCGGGCCATGGCTATCATTGCACAGGGAAAACATAACCAGCATGTCTTCCATATGAAAGCAATACTGCCTCTCTGGGCTTCACGGTTTGGACTCTAAACTGTAATTGATATTCAGGAGGGAAGACTCTAGCCACCTACCCTGATAAACATCTATAATTAGTTGACTTTAAGTCAGGAGTTGATCTTTGATAATCTGGGTGGGCCTCATCTAACCTGTTATAAATTCTTACAAGCAAAACAATAACATTACAATAAACAGCAAAAACAATGCATATGGTTATGGGTTGAATTGTGTTTCCCCCCCAAAAGATACGAATGTTGAAGTTCTAAGCCCCAGTGTCTCAGAATGTGACCCCATGTGGAAGTGGGGTCTTTGCAGAGGTAATCAAGTCATCATGAGGTCATCAGGGTGGGCCCTCATTGATGCGACTGGTGACACACGTGCTCACAGGGAAGACAATGTGAAGAAACAAGAGGAAAAGCCCACGAGAGAATGAAGGCCGAGACTGTGGCCATGTGCCCACAAGTCAAGAAACCCCAAGGATCGCCAGCCAACACCCAGAGGCCAGGAGAGGGGCCTGGAGTCGACTCTCCCTCACAGGCCTCAGAAGGAGCCAGCATGGCCAATGCCTCCCTCCGGTCTCCAGAGTATGAGAGAATATATTTCTGCTATTTAAGCCACCCAGTTCATGGCACCTTGTGAAGGAAGAGGAGACTAACATGCACACCGACCGTACACAGTCTGCTGGGTCTCATTCTGTGGTGGACTCTGACCCACACCGCAGCTCTGCTGTGTCAGGACCTCCCTCCCTCTCTTGACCCACAGCACAGCTCTGCCTGACAGGACCTCCCTCCCTCTCCTGACCCACACCGCAGCTCTGCCTGTCAAGACCTCCCTCCCTCTCCTGACCCAAACCGCAGCTCTGCCTGTCAGGACCTCCCTCCCTCCACCTGACCCAAACCTCAGCTCTGCTGTGTCAGGACCTCCCTCCCTCCACCTGACCCACACCTCAGCTCTGCCTGTCAGGACCTCCCTCCCTCCACGTCGACTTGGCAAGGCTGCTCTCTGGAGCACCCACCCCTCATCTCCACCCCTGATGACTGTTAGCGCTCAGGTGCCCTCCCAGCGTCTTCACGGACTTGTGGCATTCCATGGTAATCACTTTTTATTTGATTTTCTCTCAAAGTTCACAGGCACGCTGAAGTTACTGACTGTGGCCTGGTCCCCACCGTGTCCCGGCACCTAGCAGAGCACTGACACTGGATTCTCTGTAATTGGGAGGAATGAACGAAGTTCTGCAGGTGGACAGGAAAAGAAGGGCACTCCACGGAAAGGGGACCTTGAGGGTGGAGGCCTCCCGGGTGAGTGAGCCAGGGGAGGTGGGAACTGGTTTAATCACCCACAGATCTGCTCCTCCTTGGGATTTCATTCTTCCTCATGTGTAATTGCAAGGCAGTGGAGACAGTGAGAAACATTCTGGGAAACCTGAGAGCAGTGAGGAGCCACCAAAGACTCCAGACATATTTCCCTCAAGGTTAACACAGACAGTCAGGGTCCCATTAAGTCCCTCTGAGAACTGGCTGAAGTTCTGCCCATCTTGCCTTCCATCCATCCATCCATCCATCCATCCATCCCACAAATACTTCTTGGGCACCTGTCATGTGCCAGCCCTTATCCTCGGTGCCAAGGATGTTGCAGGGACTAGATCCAGTAAGTTCCTGCTCAAACACACCTTGCATTCTGGTAGGGAGATGGCAGGTGGCCCATAAACACCCATCCGTGCCAGAGGCCAGGACACAAGGAGGTGGGAGAATGTGACCCCTTCACAGGGACACCAAGGCAGGGAGGACATGGGGGGGGTACTTCCTGAACCTCAATCAGGCAGAGGAGGTCCCCCCAACTCTCCCTGTTGGAACACTATAAAATTGTGCCAGCAACTTTTGTTCCCGAGTAATGATTACACGTCTGACAAAACATCCACACCTGGACAGCTTCTGGAAGAGGCTGTTGTTTGTGTGGCCATGTGACACGGGTAATAAAACCAGTCTGATTCACGGCATCAAGGTGAAAGCAGCTAACAAAAAGTGACTGGCAAGCACTTGGCACCCTGAAGCGCTGGTTACATAAACGGCAGGTAATGCTAAAGGTGTTCTCTGCATCAGGAAAGCAACCGTGACAATCTCTGGCACCTTCGTTCTCATTGATCTGGACAGGCAAGATCATTTATTGCCTCATTTCCTCAGGAGCAGTAAGATATAAGAGGCTGGTGCTAATCAAATGTCAGAGGGTCCGAAGTGATCACAGACACGTAAATGAATTTAAATGAGGCTAACGGAGGAAATTTTATCCCATGCTCCTAGTTACTCAGGAATAAGAAAGAAATTAAATACACTAAAGATGTACTCATCGCTGAAAAGATGTCCCAGCAGTCAAGGAAAGGCACTAATGTGCTTGGGGCATCTATTGTGTGCTGGTATGGGCGATGTGTTAGGTGCTTTACATATTTAATCTGCTAAAGGAATCTGAATCAGGTGTCAGTGTGGCTGCTTTACAATGAGAAAAAATAGGATCAGAGAAGTTAAGACATCTGCATAAGGTCACACAGCTTGTATGGGGCAGAGTGAGATCCAAGGTCCAAAGTTGATGCTAGCCTAGTGTGCAACGTCAAGTAGGGACCACCACTGTGTGACACGCCCTGTTGTAGGGTCACTGAGGTGAGCTGGAGAATGCCTAGTTGACTGACATGGATGCAATGGATTTGAACACTTTGCAGGAAAACAAAACAACTAGAGGACAGAGTTCAACTTTTGGACCTCAAGGGTCAGCTCAAATGACTGACAAAATGATATGATGGGGAAAAATCCCTTTAGTAAGAGACAAAAGGCCAAACATCTGTGCCCTTCTGTACCAGTTATAAGCTGTGTGAACTTGAATACATTCCGTAACCTCTCCTGACCTTGGTTAACTTGCTTATAAAAAGGAAATTACCTCTCTGTACAAACCTTCAAAGTGGCTGTTAAATCCAAGCCCTAGATAATGTTTATTAGTAAACTATGGGTATGAAGGTTACCGTCTTCCACCAAATTCCTGAAGGGACCATGGAAAGACTTGGACTCTGCTCCATGGCTATCCTCCAGAGAAGTCAGCATTTAACTTTCTCCTGCCATTTCTCCCCAGCACACACATACCACACCCACCCTCCACAGAAACCCAGCAGGAACGCACGCAGATAGGGCAATACAAAACAACTGGGATGGTACAGACCTTCCAAATACCGGGTTCAGTTGTTTGGGGATGTAATTGTCCCGGTCTTTGATTTCTGTTTTGCCAATCTTGATCACAATGTAAGGATCTGATTTGCCATCTGGATCTGCTGGGCTAAGATTAAATGCCTGGGGAGGAAAAGAAAAATTGCTTTGCTCCAGTGGTTTTCTTTTTTTGCATTTTTTGGCTGGGGCTGGGTTTGAACCCACCACCTCCGGCATATGGGGCCTGCATCCTACTCCTTTGAGCCACAGGCACCGCCCTGGTCCAGTGGTTTTCAACATTGGCTACACTCTGCGCTCACCTGGATGCTTCAAAAAATACTGATGCCTGGGCTCGGCGCCTATAAGCTCAGCAGCTAGGGTGCTAGCCACACACACCAGCGCTGACTGGTTCCAATCCAGCCCGGGCCTGCCAAACAACAATGACAACTCCAACCAAAAAAATAGCTGGGCGTTGTGGCAGGCGCCTGTAGTCCCAGCTACTTGGGAGGCTGAGGCAAGAGAATCACTTAAGCCCAAGAGCTTAAGGTTGCTGTGAGCTGTGACGCCATAGCACTCTACCAAGGGCAACATAGTGAGACTCTGTCTCGAAAAAAAAAAAAATACCGATGCCTGAGTTCTATCTCCAGATGCTCTGATTTAATGAACCCTGGACTTTGAGATTTTGAAAAGCTCCCTGAGTGATTCTAGTGTGTAGCCAAGGTGAAGAAGCATTGCTTTAGCAGCTCCATTTTACTGTCAAAAGAATAATGATTGGCTTTGCCCAAGTTTAACTTCTCTGGAATCATCTCCCAGCAGAAAGAAACTCTTGACACAGAGTAATGAGAAATATGATAGACTAGGACAGTGGTTCTCAACCTTCCTAATGCTTCTACCCTTTAATACAGTTGTCGTGACCCACAGGAACTGTATTAAAGGTTGAGAACTGCTGGACTGAGGAAGAAGGCAAGGATGTGAGTTCCAATTCTGTGCATCTCTTAATGGTGGTTTGGTTGAGGATGGCCCACGCATAGGACAATGGTTCCTAAGATTATGGTGGAGCTGAACAATTTCTAGCACCTAGTGATGTAGCCATCATAATATCATAGCATAATGCATTACTCAGGGGTTTGTGGTGACCGGGCTGTAAACAAGCCACATAAAAGTCTAGCATGGAAAATCATGTGCAGTACATAATAATTGATGATGATAATACATTATATGTTGCTGGTTTATGTATTTAATATACTATACTTTTTTTATTATTTTAGAATGTATGCCTTCTACTTATTAGGAAAAAAGGTTAACTGTAAAAAGCCTCAGGCAGGTCCTTCAGAAGGTATTCCAGGAGAAGGCACAGTTGTCACAGGAGATGACTGCTCCATGTGTGTTATGGTTGCTGAAGCTCCTTCCAGGGGAGGGACAAGACGTGGCGGAGAAAGACAGTGATACTGGTCATCCTGACCTGGTGCAGGCCTCGGCTAAAGTGAGTGTTTGCATTTCAGCTTTTAACAAAAAAAGTTTAAATAATAAATGAATAGTTTTAAAAATAGAAAAAAGAAATTTATAGAATAAGGATATAAAGAAAGTTTGTGTTTTAAGCTAAGTGTCATTACAAAAGAGTTATAGTTAAGAAAATTTAACGGAAAACTTAAAGCAAAAATGAAAAATCCAAGATTAAAAAAAAAAGAAAATTTAACAGTTTATAAAGAAAAAACTTACAGGAAGCTGAAGTTTAGTATTATAAAGAAGTATTATAAAGAAAAAATATTATAAAGAAAGTATTATAAAGAAAAAATAAATTTTGTAAATTTCGTGTAGCCTAAGTGTCGGGTGTTTATAAAATCTACAATGGTGATAGTAATGTCCTAGGCCTTCATGTTCACTCCCACTCACTCACTGACTCACCCAGAGAAACTTCTGGTCCTGCACGCTCCATTCATGGTGAGTGTCCTACACAGGTGTGCCATTTTTATATTTTATGGCATATTTTTACTGCTGTGCAGGTATGTGGCCCGGGAGCAGCTGGCTATTAGGCTACACCATTTGGGTTGGTCTAATGTTTGCACAATGATGAAATCACATAACAATGCATTTCTTAGAACATAGTCCCACTGTTAAGAGTACAGCCACATGGCTGTATTTCTAGGTAGTGTGTGATCTTGGGCAAGTAATGTTTGCCAGGAAATCTGTGGGTAAAATCATGGCAGGGACCTGACAGTCCTCCCAGAACTAAGTCTCGGAATCCATGACCTCGTCAGTCTTGCATTGAACACTAGCCAGTTGACTCCGTTTCTTAGAGTAAAGTCTGATTCTAGACAAGCTGCACCTTAAACTTTCAAAAATAAATCCTTTCCATTGAAAGGCCGAGGTAGGAAGCCAGTGAGAAATAAGATCAAAAAGATGAAGCAAATCTGCTGTGATGAAAGCTGAATGAGAAACAATTCCATATTGAGAATTCTGTGCTGCAGATAGAATGATGTAAGCCTATAAAGCAGCAGTTCTCAACCTGTGGGTCGAGACCCCTTTGTAACAATGAAAATATACTGCAGTATTAGGAAGGTTGAGAACCACTGCATAAAGTTATCTGTTCAAGGATATTTATTAGAGCACCAGTTTAATAGCTAAAGATTGTAAATAACCTCCTGATTACTTGGAGAGAAACACAATCCAAAATGCCCCCTCCCCATTTCCTGTCATCACATCACCCAATTTTGATTTTCTACATAGCAGTTATCTCTAACACTATTCTGTTTATTCATTTGTTCTTTTATTTATTTTTATATCTTCTTGATCTTCATGACATTCTCAACTAGTATACAGTCACCACAAGAACAGGGCACTGTCTATCTTGTTCATTATTTTATCTCTGGGACATAGAACAGGTTCATCTTAATATCTGTCAAATGAATGAATGGATACTACACTCATTCAAGAAAACGCAATGCATCTACCAAAAAGAATGAAAAAGTTCTATATATACGTTGATCTAGAAAATGTCCAACATAGCTTGTTAAGCAAGGGAAAAACAAAATAGGTGAGGAAATTTGACTTTTTCTTTCCCTAAGTGTTAAGTAGTATTTTCTCTTTTTACTTTTCAGTGTTTTAATAATTAAAAGATTTTTAAATTAATTTATTTAGTTAATTAGATACTAGTAGGAGAAACAAACTACATATAATCACCATGACTAGAAATGTCAATGAAATATATTGACGTTAGGATTGCTGCCTCCTGCAACCCAGGACACCTCCTTCTGACTCTCGTCCCTCCTGTCCTCAAGTTTCCCCCCTCCTCTATGCTGCCTCCTGGGCAGAAACCTGATCTGCATCCCTGGCCTTTGTCTAAGGGCCCTGGACACACAGAAAGTGTGCGGTAGAGATTTGCTGAATGAATAAACAAATAAAGGAACAAATCCTTCTTCAATCTCTGTAGTCCACAGAAATTTCTCCCTTTCCTTCATATTGTTCATATACGCTCTATTTCTGGATTCCCCAAACCGCATGCCGTAGGACCAAAGTTATATAGGATTTTCTGTAGGGGGCAAAAAAGTGCAGGGCAAAGAGTTTAGGAAATGCTGTTCAAAATACAGTTAAATAGGTTTCTTTGCTTCCAGAATTCACAGAGCCTTTGAATAAGCTTTGTGAATCTTAGGTGTTAGAAAAGGAAGAAGAATTATTATACGCACTGTTTCTCAAATTTATTTGAACACATAGTCTGCTTCTTAAGGAATGTATATTAATTGTCTCCCCAGACACAAGTGACCTTCTGAACAACATTTTTGAAAGGCTGATCTAAACTATCCTCATGGTGGTTGTGTAATAGAGGCTGCCCGGCATTGTTAGTGACTCCTCACAGCATATTTAATCTTTCCAACTAGACTCTGGCTTCCTTGAGGGCAGAGACTGTGTTCTTTTCATCACAAGATCGCTGGCACTTGTGGCCGTATGATGATACTGAGGATGATGAAGGAAACCTGAGGACTGCGGGGTGGAAGAACATTTCCTTCTCCCTCAGCATTCATGAGTAACTCATTTTTATTTTATGCTTCATGTAGGTTTCTTAAAATGGATGTAGGCAAGGTAAGCGAAGAGTTAATATAAGACTATTACAATCAAATATGATTGTGAAAATCACATCCAAGGTCAGGAGATAAAAACAAATCCATGAACCAGCAGGGTTCGTACAAATTGGGTGTCAAATTTGGCCCTGAGCTTCCTGGCAATCAGGCCCAAAGGTTTCACAACTAAAGTCTTGTGCCCTCATTATCAGAAAGGAGGAGGCCTAGGGGAGAGACCGTCTTTCTTGGAAATATGTTAAAAATGAAATTTCAGACTGTAATGGTGCAGAGGCATGGTCGGGGGGCAGAATCTCATGGTGGCCTCTGCCCTGTCCTACCCTGGTTGGCCGTCTAGCCTGTGAGCCTCTGTCCTCTTCTGTCCCCTTTCATGCTGTAGGCCACCACAGGGAACAGATACTTCTACACAGAGCTCTTTAGTTGCCTCCCAAAGCCATGAAGTCCCACATTACTAGTCATGCCCCTGAATTCTGTTCCCCAAAAATTTATTAGTCGAACCCCTGGCCTCCAAGGTGACTGCACTTGGAGACACAGTTCTAGGGAGCCAATAAGGGTTAATAGAGATCAGAGTGGGTGTAGCTCTAACCTGACAAGCTTGTGTCCTTATAAGAGATGGAAAAGCAAACAAAAAACTAAGATGGACCCTCTCCCCCAAAGAAGAGCAGATACTGGAGACCCCGCCCCCTCCCTGCACATATGCGCACAGAGGAAAGGCCGTGTAAGGACAGCAAGCAGGCAGCTGTCACCAAGGCAGCAAGAGACCAGCCCGGCAGACCTTGGTCGTGGGCCTGTGAGTCAATACCCCTGTGTAGTGTGAGCCGCCCAGTCGCAGTATCCCGTCGTGGCAGCCTGGGCAGCCGACTGCGCAAAGATCAGGGCAGAGGAGGACAGCTCACCGCGACAATGTACACCCGGATCAGGACTTGGACCCGGTGGTTGGGCGGAATCCCTTGCTGTATTCTCAGCTGCCCGCTGTCCTCAGAGCTACAATCCTCGGGGCTTTTGTAGATGCAGAAGGAGCCCTGGGGGGAGAAAACACAACCCATTCCAAGGAGAGGGCTCTATGCCCCCCGAAACCCGCCGAGAGCGCAGCGCTGGGGAGAGGGGCGCGGCCTGGGAATCTGAAGGACCTGGGCTGGCTCTCCCTTGCTGGCTGGAGGTCCTGGGGCAGTTCACGTCTCCGGCTTGCATCTGAGCTCGTGGTAGCCAGTGAAGCGGTATTGTACCTTAGTGCCCTCCCAGCGGGACGGAGACGTGAACAACGTGAGAGGAAGCGGCGCCCTTTGCAGGGTGGGGGAGGCGAGCTGGGCTAGGGCTCGCCCACTATCTCATTCCATCCGGACGATACTGTTCCCCCCTCCAGATGCCGCAAGTGAGGCTCGGGGACGGGAAGGGCCTTGTTCCAGACCATAGAACTAGGATTTACATGTAGATTCAGACCGTGGAACGGCTTCCACACACAGTGTACACGAAGGCCCAGCACGCAGTAGGTTATGGTCAATGCTTAGGCTGTCGCTGTGTGAGACCGACAGGGTGGGACTGCCAGATGGAGGCCTTGTGTAGTTTGATTCATTAATTGTCCAGCTGGCAGGTTTGCCTCAATCACTGGTTTGGTATGTCAAGGGTGGAGAGAGAAAAGTACAGTTCGGTGATCCTGTTAGGTCATGACTCTGTCTCCTATAGCTTACCAGATGGAACTCCAGTCCGCTAGCCACAAACCAAAAACACCTTAAAAGACTGGGGCTAGGTTTTATGGGTTTTTAGAGCATGTCTTAAGTAAAGATTAAGGATTTTCTTTGCACACGCATACCCCCCACCACCATACTTCTAGTAATAGAATAGAATTCGATCATTACTTATGGGCAGTGAGAGCAAAAAAAACCAGGTTAACACTGGAACTTGCCTTAAATTTTCCTATGACTCGGTCTCCATCAAGACCGTGGTCATCGTCCATAGATTTGCCTCGGAAGAGCTCAAAGGTTTTCACCCAGTCTTCAAAATTGTTGAATTCACTCTCAAGATCACCGTCATATATCTTTAAGGCAAAGAAAGAAGATTGAGCTAAGAGGAAGGAAGGCCTAGAATTGATTTTCTTTTTGGTTTTTTCTGTCCATGGTGCTTCAATCAGGATGCCCAGCATTGATTTAATAAGAAATGCCAAGATTCTCCTAAATTAGCCTTGATACATGCTCCTTAGAAAATGTAACAGGCCACTGGTAATTTATCTTAACCAAAATAAAAAACATGGGTTGGCTTGGTATTCCTGGAACTATTACTCTGAACTTTATAAAACCTTTCTGATAGGCTCAGCGCCTGTAGCTCAACGGGCTAAGGCACCAGCCACGTACACCTGAGCTGGTGGGTTCCAATCCAGCCTGGGCCCTCCAATCAACAATAACGGCTGCAACCAAAAAATGGCCGGGAGTTGTGGTGGGCGCCTGCAGTTCCAGCTACTTGGGAGGTGGAGGCAGGAGAATGGCTTGAGCCCAGGAATTGGAGATTGCTGTGAGCTGTGATGCCACAGTACTCTCTCCAGGGTGACAGCTTGAGGCTCTGTCTCAAAAAAAAAACTTTCTGATAAATTTTCAAATTCCAAGAAGTATAGCTAAACAAAAAAAAAAATTAAATATGTATATATAAATATGACAAGCCTTTATATAGAAAATTAATGTCTTTGGTCAGTTGTTGGATATAGACTATAACTCTTCAAAGAGACTCAAATCAGTAATGTTTGTATCTAACTCTTAACACATATAAAGTGATGGAACATTTGCATGCAGACATGAATTTTCTGAGTAAGAAATTACACTTTGGGAATGCAGAATTGAGTTGAGTTTTAGGTTTGGTAAAGTAAGTAAATTACTTATTTAAATTTCTTGTTAAAATGACTTCACTCAGATTGGTTTCTACATACATAATTTTCATACTCCAAGGTTTTGTATCCATAAATATGCCTCTAGCTAACACCCTCTGACTAATGTCAAGATTGGTCTGATGGAGCTAACTTCAGCTGGGGTTAAAACTCCTGCTATTTTGAGTGTGTACACATCTTGGTGATGTCTAGCTCCTAGAAGTGAGCCAAAGAGAACTCAAACACTGAAAATAACTTTGCTGGTTCAAAACCAAACAATGGAAGTTATGCCTCTTCCCAATAGAGGGGGTAGAAACGAAAAATGAACAGGCTTCCTTGTCTTGGCTTACATGCTTATTAAAGTTTACTACTTGGCATCAATGATCACAATGGAGCCAAAGTAAATTAGTTCAAATAAAGGCGTCACTAGGGTTGATCAAAGCACTGACAGAACCCCACCCATGGCACACTTGAATCCACACACACCTGCAAGATGGCCAGGTTGGGGATCGCGTCGTCTTTGACTTTCTTCTTGAGTATTTTATCTTTCTTCTTCTTAGGGCTGTCTTCTATATCCACCACTACCTCGTCTGGTTTGGCCTCTGTGGATATGCAATAGAAATTAGATTGCTCAAGACAGCTGAGATGAGAAGGAGCAAAGCCAACCTCCCTCTTTCCCTTTGCTCTGGCATGTGTCATTTGTCATATGTCACAACCTTCTTCCTAAAACGCAGTAGCTTTTCACGGTAGGACTGTCTTGTTCACTCTGTGCACCGTGTGACTGCAGGGCATGCCCCACACTTATAGATGCAATGTCAGCAGTGCCCCAGGGGCTGGGCAGGGTGCTGGCCTGTCCTGGTATATATAAGATCTCTTTAAACTGGGTACTGTCAGGGTAAGTAATTCGCCCATTTGCCCAACTAACAAAGAACAGACCAGGATTTGGAATTGACTCCAGAACTTTTAGTTACACTTCCTTGCAGATCTGTTTAGGGACCTCATGTGAAGACTCGTGCACAAAGATCTGTTAGTGGGATTATTCAGTAATTTGAGGGCAGCAGGAATTAGTGGGGGTTGGAGCAGGCCTGCAAGAGATGGACGTCTTGTTCTGCTATTTTCTAGCTGTGTAACCTCGGACAAGTTACTCCACATCGTTATTTCATCTGCAAGATGAACACACTATTGTCTATGACATGGGCTGGATCTTAGAATGAAATGTGCTAGGTAGGAGTGGTCTGAAAAACTGGCCCATACCCTGCTTTTCCTACTTCTATTAGCCTATTTCCTTCTATCAGAAAGGAAACAGCATCAGCTCCTTGGTGTTACTGTTGTACTTAGGTCAGGACCTCCTATTGGCTTACGTCCAGTTTGTGGTCATTTTACATTCCAGGCCTCTTTCTTTTGAGCTTTTGCCAAACCAGATCCATTCAATCTCTGCAGATTGAGTTTTGGAATCTAAGTCCAGGTCTTTACACTCACCTCTAGTAAAGTTTATCATGCTAGTTTGGGCCTATCCTCCCAGCCTGCTTCTATTTTTACTTCTGCTGATCCTGCATTAACACTGCCAGTCCATGGACTTGGGCCATTGGGTCAATTCCAGCATTGAACTGGATTCAGGAGACCTGGGAGCTGGTTCCAGGCCAGCATAAATTGCTGCATGACCTTTCCCAATGGTGTCATGGTCCTGAGATTGTTTCTTGCCTCAGGGAAGCAGGGAGTTGGGATCTCATGCACCTCCCATGCCTTCTATTTTACAGTTTTCTTACAACAATATCCCTATTCTATATCCAAGTGTCCCCCAGAACCGCTACTTACCTGTATTGCCTTTTCTCTCCTTGGGATTGCTCTCCTTTGCCTTTTCAAAAGAGGGAGACACGATGAATGACACTGCCATGCCTCATGTATTAATCCTGATGGCTAACAGTTCTCATTCACTTATCCCAGCCCTCTGCATTCTCCAAGATGCCATTTAAGAGAATATTCAAACAGTCCCCAACATGAAACCTCACTGTAAAGACCTGAGGCCTGAGTGCAGTGGGATCCCCTGCCCTAAAGAAAAGGGGTCCACACATCCAGGAAAAGTACCACCCATCTGTAGACATCCTTGTCGTCAGCCATGGAGGAAGCAAACTCTCCCTCCACTACTTATCCACCTCCCTGGAGCATCACCCCAGTCTGTGTTATGGGTTTTACCTGTTGGCATGTTGGGGTTCTTGGGGTGGTAGCAGAGACTGGGGAGGTTGACAGAGAAGGGGGTAAAGGCCTGAGCACCCACAGGAAGTGCTAATGTCCATTGCAGCAAAAGGAGAGAGGTTTGAGGCAGGGACTCACACTTGCTTTGACTATTTTACTACTTATTAATACTTGTAAAACAGTCCTAGATGAAATTCTAGTTTTTCCAAACTAAAGAATCAGAGGAGTTTCTATTCAATTAAATATGATGATAATATATAAAAACATCTAATTTTTCTTTCCTTTTTCTAGCTTAAGAATGAGAAATCTTACCAAATTCAGCCACCATCAAGTCTTGGCCTGACTCTCCAGACCCCAACTCCCCACTGGTGGTTCAGCTGTATAACTTGATCTTTGCCCTGTTCCATGTAAATGAGGCCCTGCTCTCCCTCTAGTGACCCATCGACATCTGCCTTTATTGTGATAATTGCTTCAGGAGGTTAGAATTCTGCTGGAGGCCTGGGCCCTCAGATTTGGGTATCTTAAGGTGCGCCTGAACCCCCTTCACTGACACCCACCCATCTACCGATCCTGTTTCTCCTTACTGGACCTCCCTGATTCTGACTAGGGAGATTCTCCAGAAGCCATATTGGCCTGTCCATCCTGGACATTTACAGCAGAGGTGTGTCCTAGCACCAACTCTAGCCAGAGGATGAGAACTTATTAATTCAGGATCCCTTACCCTCCCAGGCTTTATTCCCTTCTGTGGTTGACAGACTCACACCTAAATAGGGGCTACAGAGAGTGGAATTTAAAGAGGGGGTCCATCACATTTGGGGTGGGAGAAGGTGCTGTGTTTTCTTATTGAGTCCCTTGACTGTCCCAGCCAGGGGACACTCTACCTTCTGTGCCTTTGTCAGGGAGGCATAATACTTAGACCACCAGTCAATGACGTTTTCAGCAGATTCATCCGCTATGGTCCTCTTTCTCCGTTTAGTGGACCTCCGAGAAGGTTTCCTGGCATCCTGGCAAGGAATGAGGGATGGCTTAATATTGGGGCCCATTTTGAAGCATGAGGGTGGCTGACTGGTTTCCTGAGGAAGAAAATGTGTAAGTACCCACTGGGAAGCAGACAGAAATATCTGGTGGTTTTGTGACAGATGCTCTCTGTATCACTTCAATAATAAGTTTAATAATGTGTTCGGTCACTCATTTATCCAGCAAACATGTATTGAACAGATGTGAGGTACTGTGCTTGACAGTGAAGACATGTGGGGAGCTGGACATGATCCCACATTGAGTAGCTTAGACCAAACAGGCAGGCCACAAATGAATGCTGAACTACGCGGTGTAACATGGTGCAACAGAAAGGGCAGCAACTCCAGAGACCTCGGTTGTAATTAAGCAATTAACATACATTTTGTAATTCTCAATTTCCTCAACCAGGGACAATGATACCTGCCTGCTTCACTGTTGTGAGTATTAAGTGAGGTAAGATAGGAAAGTCCCCTTTAGCTTCATTTCTGATTTGAACAGGTGCAAATAACTGACACCTACAACACAAGTGAAGGGCTGGAGAGAGGATGCATTTGTGGGAGAGCAGTTGTCCTGTTGGAGGGTATAGATGTGAGACTCCTCACGCACCCATCGTCAATCACTCTCCCAGACTGAGACTCCTCATGCACCCATCATCGGTCACTCTCCCAGAGTTCCCTCCCGTCCTTACTATAACATGAGCCAGGCGTCCTGTCAAGCGCAGGGGATGCAGATTTTGGAAATTCATCTCCATCCTGCTGGCGCTCACAGCTTTATGGTGCCAATAAACACCGAGACTGAGGATTCCAACATAAAGGGGCAGGTGAAATGCTGGGAGAGAATCTGATGTGGGGTCACAGAGAAATATCCACTTATCGCTCCCACTTTTTTTTTTTTAATTTCAGATTTTACTATTCACTAGGCAAGTGGCTCCTTAGACTTTCTTTAAACAGCCTTCTCCTTTAACTCAATTGACACACCAGGATTTTACATTCACATTTATGACTTAGATCAATTACAGCCTTGTTTTGTCTCTCTTTGGGTGCTTGTCCACCTGCCCTTCCAGGATCTTAGCCAACTAAAGATGAGTCTTGTTTCTTTTTAGAATCCAAAAGACACATCTTTTGGGTCCCATATGACCTTGTACAAAGCAGGCTGTAAATATTTGTGGAATAGGCCTGGATAACCACTGACTTCTCAAGCTAATGAATTAAGAAGGGTTTCAGTTATGATTAAATGTTACCATCACATTTGACTGGCACTTGAACTTTGCACGCCCTGACTTTGCACGCCCTAAATCTACAGCAATGTTGGGAAGTGAGTATCATATCCCCATTTTACAAAGGATAAACTGATACAGAGAAACGTGAAGCTGTTTGCCCATTGTCACTTAGATAGTAAGTGGGAGAATTAGTGTCTAGGACAGTGATTTTCATCCTCCGTGCCTCAGCACACCAGTGTGCCGTGAGAGGATCTTAGGTGAGCCTCGAAAAATTTTAAAGATAATTAATTAGTTTTGAAAGAAATTTAAAGCACAGTAAGCATAATCAATTTTTTTTTTTTGCTCTTTTTAGATTGACATAATTTAAGTGTGCTACAGAAATTTAAATATAGGGTCAAGTGTGCTAGGAGATAAAGAAAAGGCTGAAAAATACTAGTCTAGAGTCTCCAGTGCAAACTCCAGTGAGCCTTGTAAATATGAGGAGAAATTACTCTCTGACCTTAACTTTTGCATCTTTTGCTGGCTCTGGGGCTTCGGGCTTGTGTTCCGGCTCCAGCATCGGAGACGAGTCAGGGATATCAACCAGGCTGGCTGGCTGACCCTGGGCAGAGTCGGCTACCACTGTGGGTGGCGGCTCAACATTCACATAGATATGGTCTGTCGGGGGGCCCTGGGCGGAGCTGAGGGGCTCAGAGGACTCAGTGGCTGTTGGCAAATCTGAAATAGATGAATGAGAGCACAGCAGGTTAGGAAATGGGCCACAATTCAGGTAGGTGGTCATTTCAGCGACCTACTAGGAGGAATCGGACAGATCTGGATCTAAATAGGGCAAGTCCCTAACATTTCTGAACCTCATGTTCCTCCTTTATTACGTGACAGTAAAAATACCTATTTTCCTGGAGGATGAAATGAGAGCTTGACATGAGGCATCTGATGTGATAAGTCATAGTGACTGCTGGTATTTGTCAGTGTAATTTTAATCAAGTGTGGTCACTGGGGTCATGAATATCCAGGCTAAGGGCACAAGTCCTCTGTGCTGTCCACCACCCCCTGACACATGTGTTCATCTACGGAGACTCTGGAGGCCCAAAGGCTGGAAGTCTCCTCAGAGCAGGCAGAACTGTGGGCATGTGGGCACGTGGGCATGGCAGGGGCAGGGCTATGACCCCAGACTTATAAGATTCTTAATCAGCCTGTTGATATCATAGAAAGGTCACAACACTGCTCTACGCTGCCAAGGTCCTCATCTTTCCATGTTGTGCTATAGATTTAAGCACTTAGGAACACTTTCCAGCTGGGAGCCACATGGCTGCAGTGATCACCAGAGTTTTGACCTCTTCCAGTTGCTGACTTTTCAATAGTGAATTCAAACCAAAAAACTCTTACAGGAATCTATTTTGTGCTGGGCATAGGGACAAAGAAACCATTGGAACAGACTAGAAAACTCAGAAATAGTCAGAGAATGTACAGCACCTTGATTTATGAGAAAGACAGCAGGATAAACCAATGAGGAAAGGAATGACTTGTTAGCAAACCCCTTTGGGGGGAAATGGTACATGATGTGAAGGAAAATGCGGCTGGATCCCTGCTTAAAATCACACATAATTAGACAGATTAAAGATCTGAATGTGAAAGCTGAAACCATAAAACCAACAGAAGAAAATATATCTTTGTGACCCAAGGGCTCAGAAAGGGTCTCTTAAGTAAGACTGAAAGTACAAACCATAAAGTTTAAAATATGGGTGGGTCTGATTACATCACAGTGAAGGATTTCTGCTCAAAGATGGGAACAATGGGCAAGGTGAGTAGTTAACACACTAGGGAAAGATTGGAGCAATACTTATAATCTACAGGATATCAACATCTAGAAAATGCAAAAACCATGTGAGTCAAATAGAAAATTAAAGGAAACACACAAAACACAGTCAAAGAATGAGCACAGGCAAGTCACAGAAGGAAGATTAAGATGGCAGCAAGGATATGAGAAGATGTGCAAACTCAACAGTAATTAGAGAAATCCAAGTTAAAATAAAAACAAGAGAGTAGTCTATAGCCACAGAGTAGCAAGAACCAGAAGCAAAGCAAAACAAAATCCGAGTTGGATAGTAGAAAATGTTGTTGAGGAGGAAAGTAGAGCTCCAAACGCAGTAAGGGTTGGCGTGTAGACCAGGTAGATTGGTATGGAGGGGTGTAGACCAGTGCAGCCCTCTGCAGCGCCCTCTGGCTCTACTTAATGGAATGACACATGCACCTTCACCAGGACCCAGCAATCTCACTGCTGGGTACACGTTCCAGAAAAATTCCCACTTTGCATCTTCCCTTGAGGAACACACACAGGAGATTCATGACAGCATTGTTTGTGGAGACTGAGGCAGCCTAGGGGTACAACAGGAGAGGAAAGGGAAAGTAAAGTATGGTAGATGGAGCAGGTTGTACTAACAAATATACACACAGCAATGTGGATAGATATGAATGAAAAGAATAGGAAACCAAATGAAGATTGTAGTGTCATGTCATTTATGTGGAAGAAATGGATTTAAACATTGCAAGGATGGTGACATGGGGCCTATGGTGGGGAGGGGACAGGGATTGAAGACAGGGAAGACAGTGTGGGTACAATGAGAGAGAAGCCTTGAATAGACACAATGATGATTGTGCAGCATGGCACTGAGATGGGCAGTGAATTCGATTCCATGCACTTGAGATCCAAAATGGAACACACTAAAATAACAGCAAGCACAAAGCCAAGTAGACTGTCAGAGCAGCCTCAGGAAGGAGCTTAAGTCATGTGCTTCTTAGAGACTTGAGTGGATGTGACTCTTAAAGTACAAGTGTGGGAGCTGAAGGAGGTAGAGGCGACCTGAGGAGCACATCCGTCAGAGAGCCACCCAGCCCTGGGCTGTAGGGCATCTTCTCCAAGCTGGGTCCTATTGTAGCCCCCTGCAGACACGGTGACTTCATAGTTGCAGCTCCAAAATCCAGGGACAGCCTCTTACCTTGCCCAAGTTGGGTTCCATCCACCTGGGAGACGAGGGCAAGGGGCTCTCTGGATTTACACAGAAACTGCTTCAAACAGTTGATGGTGTAGGTGCCCACCAGGGTGCTCCTCCCAAAAGCTCTCCAGTCCACCACGCAGATGCTGAGGGGCGGGTGCAGGAGCTCGTTCTCAGGCAGTTCCTGCGGGAAGAGGCTGGGCTGTGTGGGGGCTGGGGGTGCCCCCTGAGAAGGGCCTGGCTGCTTGCACCCTGCCAACCTGTCTGTGGACAGACCCAAAACAAGCCAGGTACCCACTTGACCCCTCGTCCCTGACAACCCCTGCAGCGTGCCAAAACTATGGAGCACTGTCTTCTCAAGCCAGGGAGCAGTTACCCCAAATGTGAGGGGTGTCTCACTAGCAATTTATCCCAGGTTTAAAGTGCAAAGATCCTGCACTTGTGTACTCTCCCTGGCAGTCATTTTCAATCTTCTTATTTTCTCATTATCTGCCAGCAACAATCTCATCTCAAATGACAGTTTACCCAGGCTCAGTATACCAGATAGACAAAGTCCTGCAATTAGCATGCAACTGAAGGTGAGGGTTGGTGTCTTGGCCACTTGTCTGCCCCACAGCCCATGAAGCTCAGTGGAGCCTGATGTGAAAGGATTGGAAACCTCATGCACATTTTCTCACTGTAGTCTTTGCTAATTTAGAATGTGCGCCCAGGTGGGGCGCGGTGGCTCATGCCTGTAATCTCAGCACTCTGGGAGGGTAAGGGGGGTAGACTGCTTGAGCTCAGGAGTTCGAGACCAGCCTGAGCAAGAGCGAGACCCCATCTCTAAAAAAATAGCCAAATGTTGTGGCAGGCCTCTGTAGTCTCGCTACTCAGGAGGCTGAAGCAGGAGGATGGTTTGAGTCAGGAGTTTCAGGTTGCTGTGAGCTAAGATGACCTCACTGCACTAGAGCCAGGGCAACAGAGTGAGACTCTGTCTCAAAAAAACAAAAAAAATGTCTAGAGAACATGTGTTCTTAGTTTCAAATCAGAGCACAAAAAAAGCATATTGAAATATTGAAATAAATAAAAGCATAGATGTCCCAAAAAATCACTTTAGAAACATAAGTTTATATGTAAACTACTAACATTCTAAGTAGAAATAATTGTTTAAAATCTAACCTTTGAAATAGGTTTCATTAGGGTACCGTGTAGGGCAGTAGCTCCTAAACTTTAGTGTGTATCACAACAACCAGAGGGCGGGTAACCCAGAACCATGTGGGCTCCACCTGCAACAGTTTCTGATTCCAGCGAACAATGGTAGTGCCTGAGAATTTGCATTTCTAAGATTCCAGGTGACACAGATGGTGACAAATTGGGGGCCGCACTTTGGGAACCACTGTTCTAGGCAAAAGTTTATGAACCTGCTTTGATTTGCTGTATGGTCCACACCTGACAACTTAAAAAAAAATGACAGAGGTCTATTTGATTTCATTCTGAAATTCTGGCTTTTCACTAGATTAGATTGTTCTTTCTTGCAAGTGAATGGACGTCTCCAAAACACCTCCCCAGGCCAAGTCAGTGAAGGAGCAGGTCCCCTCCGTGGCAGGGAGGGCAGGACTGGGCAGGTGGCATGGTGGGGGGCTCGCACCACTTCAAAGGCGTCCGCCTGGATGTTGAAGTTGGGGTTGTTCTTGTAGCTCTGGATCACACAGGACTTCACTCCTCGTCCCCCGCACTCGATGAGCACCTGCGGCCGGTCCACTGAGAGAAGCTGCACCTTCTTCATTTCTCGAACTCCCCAGAAGAGAACCTGAGGGGAGGATGGGAGGGATGTCATCCATGGACCCCAGGAGGGGCCCAAGCCTGCCCTGGCTCTGTCGCAGGAAAGTCGGACGTGCTCCCTGGAAACCACTTCATGTTCTTCCAGGAAAGAATCATGCAGTTCCCTGAGAGGTCCGTCTGGCCAAGAGCAAGCTAGACTGAGCATTTCTCTGGGTCCCCTGCCCAATTCAGGCAGGGTTGCTGCCCTTTATTCTTGAAGAGCAATTCAGACCCTTCCCCAAACCGTACCTCCACTCGGTATTTACTCAGCACTGGCCGGATTTGGGCAGGAACTGGGTAGATCTGGGCAACGTCTGGTGTGTCGATGGCGGGGAGCCCTTGCACCCCAGATGGAGGGACCTACCATACAAGATAAGTGCTGTTAGAAGGCTAGAGAGATGTGGGGGACAGAATAGCGCCACACCATCACCCCATCAGTAAGATGTTCACTGTTTTGCTAACAAAAAGTACTTCCAGTTTAAAATGTAATGAGAACCATGCATTTTACTACACTTAATTATTTATGATTTGGCAAATGTATTAATTTACAAGGGTGGCCAACATTTAGTGAGTGCTTATGATGTGCCCCAAGGCTGATACATCAGGTTTGAGTAAGTCACAGTGTCGAGAGAAGGGGGAAAAGACACGTGCAGTGGATAAATCCTCACAACTTGATAAAAGTACAAAAGAACGCACAGCCCACAGCTATGGAGTAGGGCAGGAGCTTTGATCAGATTCTGAACCACTGAGTCTTAACTGTCCCCCCACTTCCGACTTGTCAAGATCTCCAGAAAAGTCATACTGAACTACTGGATAAGGAGATTCGTGTTTAATCCGAGACTCCATCTTAGCTGGTGAAACAGGAAATGAAGGCTTTTGAAGACAGAACTCCATGATGAAAATGCATCACTTCTTATACACTTGGGGTTAAAGTTCAGGAGGACAATTATAGTTCATTGCTTAGATCGCACACAGAGGACTCAGAGAGCTCTGCAAGACAAGGGTCTTTCTCCCTGTGCACCGCAGACCACCCCACGCAGCCTTCGAGACCTGGCTCAGCATCTTTCAGAGGCCTCCTTGACGCTGATCTCAGCTAATGTGGCCATTCTTGTACCCTTAACATCCTGCAAATGCACTGTCCTCTCTACAGGCTCGGTGCAGAAATCTGGGGACTGAATACAGAAACCAGGCTCTACTGTGTGACCCTGCACAAGTCATCCTCTCTGAAACTCAGATACTGTACCAGAAGCCCCTTGGGAAGAAGATGTTCTATTAAACTAGTGGTTTTTAACCTTTTTTATGTCACAGCACACTTGAACCTATAGTTAAACCTCCATGGCACAGTTGTGTGGATTAAAAAAAAAAAAAGCATGGAAAAATATGTACTTATTGTGCTTTGAATGTCTTTCAAAAATAATTTAAATAATGATCTTTAAAAATGTTTGAGGCCCACCTAAGAGCCTCTTACAGCCCACAGTGTGCCGTGGCACACCGTTTGAAAAGCATTGTATTGAACAGTGCTTAGGAGGGGGTGGTTCTCCTCGCGGGGCTGTCTGTCCGCCTGTTCAATTCACAGGGACCCGGCTATGAGGGCGACGTTGTTTCCTTCATGTCATTCTCTAAGCCCCTTAAGCGGTGCTCCACCTACAGCTAGTCCTTGATAAATGTTTATTGGCTGGCTGACGGCAGCTCCATATGCTAGAAAAAGCTTCATTGCTCCGCAAATCCCACAAAGCAAACTTAACTCCATTCCTTTCTTAGAGACATACTCTGAGCTGGCAGTGGCAGATGTGGTTAAGCTAATTACAAGAAAGCTCAGGAAAAAAGGAGAGTAGCCACTGTGAGTGTGAAGTAGGGTTGAGATAACGAAGCTGCATTTACCAAAGGAGCTGGTAAACGAGGAGGATGAACAGCCGAGGCTGCCTGGCAGCCACCAGGCGAGCCATTTAGCCTGCAAGCATCACCTCACTGGGGAAGTTAATTGCCTCTGCCTTCAAAGATAAACCCACAGAACAGCTGGGATGGTGGCGTAGGAGAGGATGCGCTTTTAAGAAAGCATCACATTTCTTCATACAGGGGCTGCTGAAGTGTCAGCCCGGGAAATGCCCTGAGGAAGCTTGGTGCTGTATGAAAGATGCTCTCAGGAGCCAAACACGGCCATGGGGAAGGATCCAGTAACGTGGAGGAGATGGCACAACTTTGCTGCCAGTCAAGATTATGCATTCTCGCAGTGATGTGGGCTGCAAAGCCACAGGCGTGCAGTTATACAGCACAGGGCACTGGGATAAACAAAGGATTGCTGTGAAGGCGAGACAGTAAGAATTGGGGGTGAGCAGGAGGAGGTGGTCTGAAAGCCAGACCACTCTAATGTCCCAATGCAGATAAAATATGAGGACCTCAAAGTAGGTCCAGCTTTAAGGTCAGGACAAGGGTGAACAAGGGAGGAACCTATGGAGCAAAATTTAAGGAGATTCATTCTCAAGGTCAGGCGTTTGCATCCCTGTCCATCTGAAAATCACCGATGCTCAGAGCCTTTCTCCGAACTCTGTCTCCCTCAGCCCATCACCTGTATTTCTGTTATGTCTCACCCTCAGTACAGTGGTTAAGGACCAGTCTTGGGCTCTATCAATTACTAGCTGCATGAACTTGGAAAACTTACTGTGTTTCTGAGTCTCAGTTCTGTCATTTGGAAAATGAAGATAAGGGCATTGGATTCATAGAATTCCTTCGAAGAATTGCTGAGACAGCACATAAAGCCCCCCCAGCACACTTTGTACATGTAGGAAATTTCCTGGGAATAAGGATGAACTGGAAATTGACTCTTGCAAAGATTAAAGCTTAACTTCAAGTTCAATCTTTAATTGTATCTAGATAATATAGGATTGCTAGTGCCCCCAAACTATCTCAGGAGCAATTCAAAATCCTCTGGAGAAAAAGACCATTGGCCTCAGATTACATTTCTTCTATATATTTTTATGCACAATGTCTAGCCTGCAATATGGCATGTACAGAGATAGATAATGTGATGGAAAACCCAAAGAAACAATAACTGAAAAAGCAGACCCACAGAGGATTCAAATAATGTAGCAATCAGACACGAACTTCTCTTTTCTCTATCCAATAAGAGGAAAGATTAAGGATTTCAATTCAGACACGAAACTTATAGTAAAAAAAGAAGAAAAAGAAATTCTATGACTAAAAATGTAATTATTAAATAGAAGAACTTAGTGAATGGATTAAAAGAAAAATATCAGGTTCAGATAAAGGCAGAGGAAATGACTAGAAGACAGGCCACTATTGTGGATAAAATAAAGCTCAGAGAGGTAAAAGGACAGAAAATGCATAAAAGAACACGAAAGGCATAGAGTTTATAATTAAAAGGTCTAGCATACACATATGCAGTGTCCCAGAAGAGAAGTAAAAAGAGGTGAGAGACAAAGAGAGGAGCAGAGAGGAGGCATAGAATGGAACACAACGATAGTTGAATAGATCATAACTGAAAATTTTCTAAAACTACTTAAGAACATCAAGCCACAGTTTCAAAAGCTCTAAAAACCCAAAAGGATAAAATCAAAGAGAACTCCTCTCTCATACAACTTAGGAAAACTGACTAAAAAAAAAAGATGAAGAAAAAGATATCTTAAAAACAATCAGAAGAAGAAAAAAATAAAAATCACTTTTTAAGGAGCAAGAATAAGGACAAATTTCTCAACAGAGAAAGGGCAGCCCAAACAATGGAATAAACAACCTCTTCAAGGTGCTAAGAGAAAATCGTCGCCAACTCAGGCAAATAAGAAAATCCAAGAGGAGATGTAATGGGCCCAAAGTGAGGTTATACCAAAGTCAGAAACACATCTGGATGTCTTCACCGAGATAACACTGCGGTAGACAGGAGTCCTGGGGAAGGCACTCGGACCGCAAGCCCAGTGAATATGCTGAATTGCTGACAGCCAATTCTTCTTCTTCAAGCCAGAAGAAGTTAAGCCTGATCTCTGTGATAAAGTTGATGACTTGAGAAAATTATCTTCAGGGGTTGAACAGGATTTCTGCTGGGAGATCTTCATAAAATGGAAGGATTGGCCTGCTCTCCTTCCCTGACCCTCAGTAGCCCCTTCTAGAATGAATGAATGGCTTCTGTACAGTCATGGTTAGTGGATCACTAGTTAATAAACTAATAACTCTTTACCTTTAGACAGGGAGGAAGATCATACAGAGAAGCCGTCAGAAGCTAATTCAATCACCTCATCCAGACCTCTAATGGCATGATTTAATAAATACCAAGCATGAGGGAAGAATAGCTCATTTTTTCAAGCCAATAGAACTTAGGTTAAGGATAAGGAAACAGGTTTATTTTATTGTACACCATAGAGACAAATATTATATGAAAAAATCAGAGAGAAAGCCCACATGGTAGTAAGGGGAATATTCCTAGAAAGTTGAATGAGAAGGAAGAAAGGATTCTGAGAGGGCAGAATTGCCACATAAATCTAAAGGCTGCACACTAAAAAACCCAGGGTTGCCAGTCACATAGACCAAATGGAAATATCCCTCTGGAGTGTACGACCCTTGTAACAAGGAAAAGGCTAAGGGGACGAGTTAGGAAGTATGGTTGGCAGAATAATGGACTTCCAAAGATGTTCACATCCAAATCCCCAGAATCTATGAACATGTTGCCTTAGATAGACTTGGCAGGAGAGATGTGATTAAATTAGGGATCTTGACGTGAAGCATCTACCCTGGATGGGCCCAATGTAATCATTAAGATGCTTATAAGATGAAGACATGGAAACAGGAGGGTCAGAGTCAAGTCAGGGGAGAAAGAGTCTAGCTTTATAAAAATTGTCAGCTATGATCTATTCCGCTATTGTTGTGTTCCATAATGTAAAGTAGAGGAGAGAAAGAAAGACAAGAAGGGAGGGAGGGAGAATTGATGAAGCTACACCACTGGCTTGAAGGTGAAGGACAAGGCTATGAGGAAAGAACACAGGCAATCTCTAGAAACCAGAAAAGACAAGGAAACAGACACCCCACTAGTGCCTCCAGAAGCTGTGCAGATGTGCTGACATCTTGATGTTTTAGCTCCCAGGACCCTTTCAGACTGCTGGCCAATTGTGGTAATTTGTTACTGTGGCAACAGCAAACTAGTGCAGAAAGCAAACCATTCTAGGGAAAAGAGGAGAGTTTTCTGGGAGGTAAACACTCAAACACCAGAGAAGAAAGTTCTATGGGGAAAGAGAGGGTTCTGAAAACAAAAGAATATAAAACTAGAGGAGGAAAATGATTGTTCTAAGTGTCGAGAATGGAAGAAGAGGCAACAGTTTGAAAAACTATAGTTCTGAGGTTGCAGAAGGGGAAGGTGCTGTGAGTGGCCTGAGGGTGGAAACCTGGCCCATGCACAGAATTCTATGAATATTTGCTAACTGAGTGCATGAATGCATAAATAAGTACACTTAAAATACTTTATTGAGCGTCCACCATGGCGTCTGCATGTGATGTGGAGATGAAACTCGCACTCACTTCCGATCCAGCAGCCAATCCCATGAACTCTGCCTTTAATATACATCTGGAGTCTGCCTCTCTCCCTCTCCATGCTACAGTCTTGATCCAAGCTGCCTTCACCTCCAGTCTGAACAACTTCAAGGGTCTCCCAACTGGACATGCGATCCAGCATCCCCATGTTTCAACATGAGCCAGACATGGTGCCAAAAACCGGCTCTTGGCTTCCCAGACTAAAAGCTGAAGTCCTGACGAGGCTGCATGTGGCCTCCTCCCCCAACCTCGTCCACCACCTTCTCCCCATTGCCACTCCGCTTCAGCCACGCTGGCCCTCTTAGGCAGGCCAGGCAGACTTAGGCTTCAGGGCCTGCCATCTGCTGTTCCCTCTGCAGGGACGGCTCTTCACCCAGGAATCTGCATGGCCCAGTCCCTCTCCTCCCAGTCTTCACTTACATCTCAACGTTCTAAGTGAGGCTACTCTGGCTGTGCCAGCTGCCAACACACGTGTGCCCACTTCACAACACACCCTGCCCCAGCTTTTCCTCAGCTCTCACTGCACTACAACGCACAATAGAATTTGCACATTGGTGCTGTAATTTACATAGCTGTCTGTTTCACTATGATGCAAATCCCAGGAGGGCAGGGAGAGCTGTTTGTTTTTGTTCACTTAGGAAGATTCCTTAGGAACAACACAGCACACAGTAGACAACCAATATGTGTTTGAATGTATGAATGCGTGAGTGAAGTAGCTCTTACCCTCAAAACACAAGCTAATGGAAAAGACAAGCCCTAGTAGGAGTGTCCAACCTTTTTTCTTCTCTGCCATAAATTGGAAAAAGGGTTGTCTTGGGACACATATTAAATACACAAACACTAATGAAAGCTGATGAGCAAACGAAAGGCCTGAGTATACTTTTCACGATATTTGACACCACAGATAAGCAAAACAGTCTCCAAATAATCAGCATGCAGCCTGCAGGTCATAGGTTAGACACCCCTGCCAGTGTAAACAATTGACCACACCATAACCTGAGTTAAACAGGAAAAAAGTGAAGGATGGAGGAGGAGAGAGCAGATAATTCAATTGAGGTGGGGCAGGGAAAGCTTCCTAGAAGAAACATACCTTGTTTTGAACTTTGAAGATGACTTTCACAGATATGCAAATGAGGTGGTGGTGGCTGGGGTGGGTGGATGGAGAGACATTTCAGAATGGGCCAAAGGCAGAAAGGCAAATTTGTGTTATGAGGCCAGGGAACACAGAGTAATCTGGTATAAAGAGGCCATAATGTCTAGGGAGTAATATGCTAAAGTATGAGGCTGAAACAATAATTGGAGGACAAATTTTGGGAAAACTTAAAAGCCAGACTACAGAAATTGGACATTCTCCTGTGGGCTAGATTTCCTCCTCATAAAATTTTAACCATAATTATAGAAAAAAAAAGTTTGTCAAACACATTTGGGAAATATTGGTAAGAAAAAGCTTAAAAACCATACTTAATTGCAGGACTTCTCAGAGCCTTTACCATGGTAATGCATTTAAAAATCCCAGGAGAGATAAAATATGAAGCATTTATCAAATTTTCTTTTCATTGTATTTGGAGGAATTGATGTTCCAAACCAACAAATATTCCCAGATGTAAGAAGTAGGGAGGTACTGAGGACATCTGAGGAGAAAAGTGGTACGGCCAGCTGGTGTTCTGGAAGGCATGTGGAGGACGGTGTGAACGAGACCAAGGAAGGAGGCCAGTAGGCCAGCAAAGAGACCAATGTACTGTTCAACAAGGACTCAAGGAACCCATTGGAACAGAGGTTGAAAACTGCTCAAGAAACAATCCATGGGGCAGGCCAGCTGGGACAGAGACACAGGCTTAAGAATCAAGGTGGGCTCTGAATTGTTTTGTTTGTTTGTTTTTTGTTTGTTTTGTTTTTTACAGTTTTGGCCCAGGGCCAGGTTTGAACTCACCACCTCCAGTATATGGGGCCAGCGCCCTATTCCTTTGAGCCACAGGCACCACCCTGGGCTCTGAATTTTTTTTTTTTTTTTGAGACAGAGCCTCAAGCTGTCACCCTGGGTAGAGTGCTATGGCATCACAGCTCACAGCAATCTCCAACTCCTGGGCTCAAGCGATTCTCCTGCCTCTGCCTCCCAAGTAGCTGGGACCACAGGCACCCACCACAACACCTGGCTATTTTTTGGTTGCAGCTATCATTGTTGTTTGGCGGCCTGGGCTCTGAATTTTTAAGCCAGTCTCTGGGAGGACTGCAGGGCTGTGAGTTAGGATTGGGAAGACAAGGGCAGCTGGCTTGGGTAGAGGAAGGAAGTAGAAAGAACGAATTCAGTCTGGTACACATTAGAACCAAAGTAATAATCCTCTGAGACAGGGAAGTATTTCAGTAATGGGGATGGAGAAGCTGGAGCCAGCCCCAGATGACAACTGAGAACAGCTGGTGACAAATGAAGGCATTTTCCAGCCCTTGTCTTCCCAGCATGCAGGAGACCCAGGTGCTCAGGCAGCCACACTGAGGATCTAATTGCTTTTTGAACAGCGATCAAATGAGAAGAAATACTAATGAAACCCTAAACAAATTGTATCTCTTAAGCTACTTACCTCTGACAATGCCTCCTCTATTAATCAGCTGTCAGGAGGCAGTGGGAGCTGTCACCAGTGTGCTCAGCTCAGGGCTGAGGGAGGGAGGATTCTGGGACCTCTAAAGGCTTTAGAGGGTTCTAGGATTACAGAACCCTCTAAAGCAGTGGTTCTCAACCTTCCTTATGCCGCGATGTATTTTCATTGTTACAAAGGGGTCACAACCCACAGGTTGAGAACTGCTGCTCTAAAGCCTTTAGGAGGCCATTTAGGGAGCAACCACTCTTGACCTTTCCTTAACAGATGAGGCCCTTAGCTCAGAGGTGTTCTTAGGACAGCTTCAGGTAATGAAAAGAAAGTCAGTAAAGTCCAGTTCACTTAACCTTGCACTTCTGCTTTCTCACATGCAAAATAGGACAGTGGCACTGACTGACCTATTCTGACTTCCCCGTCAGCCATTCCTCTGCTGTCTGTATCACCTGTTCTATTACCCAGTAAACATTTTTGTTGTTGTTGTTAGCTACAGTTTTGTTTTCAAAAGGGAAATTTCAAGTTGCTAGATAAAACAAGTACCATTTGCCATCAATGGAAATTAGCTTTAGAAAGAAAACCAATGAAACAAAACAATGTTACTGAACTATGTAATGTGAGGCATTTCTTAAACCTTCTCTTGACTGTATTTGTGTGGACTGGTGTTCCAAGAAGCAGGCTGTGGAAAATGCTTCTATGGCTCTCATTGATCTTTTTGTGGTGACACTGAGCCTAAAACTGTGCTGTCTCTTGAAAAGGGAGGTTGCAAGTTGAGAGAGGTGTTATAGACTGGTGAACATCAAAAGTGACTTTCTTCTGAAAGCAATTAGGAGGATCAGGATGGCCGAGACTCCCTCCATATTGATTCAACATTATTTAATGCTGGCTTTCCCCTTAGAACACTCATTGGCAGCTTAAAATCACCAGAACTCTACTTAAGGGAAGGCTGGACCAATGGTTTTGAAGGCTACTTTCAGTTCTGATAGTCTACATTTCTGTGAAATGCACATCTACTTGGCCAGAGCTGATTCTATTAGAATCTCATTTGATTTTAAGACTGTAAGATCAGGATTGTTCTACTCCTATATTCCTACTCCCCTAGTCTTCAACCAAGAAGGGACTGGAGCCAATGCTTGAATTCCTGCTCCTCCATCCCTCCAAGAGCTCACGTAGCCTCAATCCCCCTGATAGAGAGCTTGCTCTTTCTCCAAGGCAGGCCATTCCATCCTTAAAAAGTTCTCCCTTAAGTAGAGCTAAAACCAAACCACGATCAAAGTCTTGGATCAGATGGGCTTAAGAGGTCATCCCTGTAGCCCCTGGACTGTAGACCTGGGCAGGGTTTGGATTTGAATACAACTGTGTCTCACCCTGTCTCCCCACAATGGGTCTGTCTGGATTTCAGGCTCCATCCCACTTTACTGAGCAAGTCATTACCTTTCTATCCAGCTCAATTTCTTTACCTAAAATAAATGGTGAGATTGGACCTCTTGTTTTAGTATTCTCTGGCATCATAACAATAAACGGCTGTTCACAGTGTTTACTCCATGCCAGGGATGTTAGGTAGATTGATTCTCATCCCCGTCTTGCGGGTGAGAGACACAGTGATTAAGTAGCTCACCCAGGGTCATATACCAGTTGGTGGTGAGAATGAGATTCCCAGGGCCCAGCTCCAGCACCTTCAGTCTCACCTACTCTGCATGATAAAAACGTTTGCCTTCTGGTTTCTCTACTAAGTGAGTCTGGCTTGTTTGTTGTTTTCTACATTTTTTTTTAAATTGAGATTTCTATGGGACACAACTACAACAGGGACTCTACCTAACAAATGCAAACATTGTAAACTAGTTTTTTGTAACCTCACATTAATCTGAAACATAAATAAATAAATAGGGTGGCACCTGTGGCTCAGTGAGGAGGGTGCCAGCCCCATATACCAAGGGTGGTGGGTTCGAACCCCGCCCTGGCCAACTGCAACAAAAAAATAGCTGGACGTTGTGGTGGGCACCTGTAGTCCCAGCCACTCAGGAGGCTGAGGCAAGAGAATTGCCTAAGCCCAAGAGCTGGAGGTTGCTGTGAGCTGTAATGCCATGGCACTCTACCAAGCGCAACAAAGTGAGAGTTGATCTCTAATAAATAAATAAATAAATTGAGGTTTCTGAAAACCAGGCTTGTCCATAGATTGTTTTATGGATTGAATGTTTGCGCCCTACCCAAATTCATATGTTGAAATCGTAACCCCAATATGATAGTATTTGGAGGTATGGCCTTTGGGGGTAATTAGGTCATGAGAGCAGAATCCTCATGAATGGGATTAGTGCCCTGATAAGAAGAGACACAAGAGAGAGCATTTCTTTCTCCCAGACAGCCTGGATCAGCCAGTACCTTGATCTTGGACTTCCCAGCCTCCACAACTGTGAGAAATATTGTTAATTGTTTAAGTCGCCCCATTTAGGAAATTCTGTTATAGCAGCCGCACAAACTAAGGCAGAGGGATCAGTCTGACCAGAGGGTAAAGGGCCACCTGCCTCCTGACACCTCTGTTGCATGGCAGGTCAGGGAGAGGAGTGTCTCTGGTCCAGGCCCTCCTGCCCACTTCTCTTTGGTCCTCTCCATGTCCTCTTTGGTGCTTTACTGGACAACTGGACTTCAGGATCTCAACTTCCCTTCCCAATGTCCCATCTCTGCTTTCCGAAAAAGTCCTTCAAGATACACATTCATAAGTTCTTTGAAGGTCTTAGTGAGAAGGGCTAAGAGCTCTTTGTCTTTGGGGAAATTTTATGATACAGTACAAGGAGCAAAAGACTTTAAAGATCTAAGTTCAGCCCCCAACCTGGTGAGTGGTAAGACAAATCAGCCAACTGCCTTAACGCTCCGTTTGCTCTCTGCAGAATGGGACTCAGAACACCTGCCTGGCAGGGTTGAGGAGGCCCAGGGCGAGGAAAGGACTGCGAGGCAGCACACACAGCCCTGGCACGTGGTAAGGGCCCAGCGAACACCTGCTCCCTTCCTCCTTCATTTCTCTTCAGGGTCTGCGTGGAGCTCAGGGACTTGCACGTAGGGCTGCTCGGCATTGTTCGCCAAACCCACAAGAATCTTGCATCCTGGGATTCTAACTTAAAAACTCAGGAAAACTGGGAATAGCCCAAGTCACCACATTCTTACAGCTCTCAGATTGCCAGAAGGAGACGCTTCCACACATGCAAGAGCAGGATGGGCCAGGTGCAGCTCACTGGGCAGTGCTTCTAGCAAGACCAGCTGTCCAGGCAGACCAGGTGGACGTCTAGTACCAATGCCACCTCTGGTTCACTCACCTGCAGCAGTTCAAACACGGCGAGGAGGTCCCCTCCAGAGAGGTTCCCACAAAAGACAGGGTGGTAGCACAGGCTGGGTGGCTCATAGTCCTGGTCAGCTAGCTTCACCACGGGAGAGGCCACCGTGGCACCCAAATATTCTGGCTTCCCCTAAAGCAGAAAAGAAATATGGGTTTCTCCCCCGATGGTCACCTACATGGTTCTGACTTGCATCAGAGAAGTTTTACCAATAATCTTAACAAAACCATCAGCATCTGTGTCTCCCTCTTGCCCCACTGTCTCATGTTCTTCTTCCACCAACGCCCCTGTCCCGTTTCCATAGGCTTGGGGAGCAGCGGGCGTCCACTCAGGCTCCCAAGGACAACTCCAGGATGATCTGAGGACACATATCTCTGCTCACAGACTGAGCTCAGCGGGATAAAATTAAAATAATTGTGCAGGACGGACTGGAAGTGGAAAAAGAAAAATAAGGTGGCAACAAACATTCCAAGAGATGACCAGGGCAGGGGGCCACTGTGGTTGGGAGCCCGGCAAACCCGAGGCTGAGTTCTCAAATCTGCTACTTTCTACTCTATGCTCTCGAGCCAGCTACTCAAACATTTCAAAGCTCATACCTAAAAAAATAATAATAATAATACCTGTTTGCAGGGATATGAGGAGTAAGGCAATGCTGTATATTCTTTGGCTGGTATGCAGCTAGTGCCTAATACATAGTAAGATGATATTGAGGATGACAGTGGTGATGAGCAAGATCAGTACGTTTCAGTGATGGGGCAATTCTGCCTTATTTTCCTTGATAAGGAAAGAGGATACTAAAAACTATCTTCATTGTACGTGGATGGGTTTTAAGCTTCTGCAGGAACTCTTTGATCTCTCTCCCTCTGGGCTCTTCCCCCAGACCTGCTCCCAGGAGCCTGGGTCCACATGTCCCCAGGAGCAGCATGGGGCCGGGGCAGTCATTCCATCATTCTGCTGAGAATCTTATCTCCAGAGCTGCTGGACTGTGCAAAGTTGGCTGCCTTATTCCCTGCTGTGTCCCTGGCATGGGGAAGGTACTCAGTGCATAGCTGCTGAGTGAAAGCTATTGGATAAATGACCACGAAGGTCCAAGGACAGTGTCCACGTCCTCTCTGGGCTGGGGTTGGGTCTTGGTGGCCACACTGCATCGTCGCCTTTGGACTCATGAACCAGTGCCCCCAGCTGTAGGAGGGAGCGTGGTCAAGGTGGAAATGGAGTCTTAGCTAAGCCACACTTAACAACAAACAAAGCTGCCTGCTAATGTCACTGTCAGAGTCAGAGTCAAACCCATCCCAGGGGTGGGTGGAGTCAGGGCGGCTGGACAGAAAATGAGTGAACTGCCTAACAATTGTTCATTTGTTATCTCAACTGGGAATGGTTAATTCAAATTAGCCCCAGGAACAAAAGAGAAAACAAAAATCCAATTTTCCAAAAGTAAGATTCATTTCTTAGAGAGCCAGCAGATTCTTACAAAGAAACAAGCCACCAGCAAACAAGAACAAAACCCAGTCCAAAGGAGTCCAGTGCCAATAATCTGATCAGCAGTGTGTTGGGGGCTCCATTTATCTGCAGCCCACAGGGTGGACACAATCTTTTGCATGTCTCATGTATTTCTCCAGCAGGAAACTTTTATATTATCCTTTCTTTCTCACACTTCCTTCTCTCTATAAGCTTGATTTCTTTGCAAAGAGCTTGGGTTAGGGTCAGGCCAGGAAAACCCATCTCTGAATAGAGACCCAGAAGGGAAATGGACAGCGGCTGGACAGCAAAGGGAAATACAACCAGCCCCGCTGGCAGCTGGTGTAGCAGGAACTTCTAAAGATGCTTAACTGCTCTTACTGCTTTTCAAATGGAAAATGGACAGTTATGTTTAGAAGTACGTTATTGAAAAGCAGTCATTTTTTGTGGCCTTCCCTACAGAAAAGCTATACACGCTAAACAGTAGAAATCATCCTCCAAGAAAATATACATCTAACGCCAATGTACGGATGGCGGAATGGGGCTCAGAGGGAGAAGCACGATGTGTCAATATGGGGGAGATTGTCACACCAGCCTCCACCATATGTGCACACAAGTGTGGGCACAGGAGGGACTGAGTTCAGGTCTCTGACTCTGCCTCCATCCAGCTGTGACCTTGAAGGTATTTGACCTTTCTGTGTCTACTCCTCATCTTAGACCTAAGAAAGGGACTTTGGGGTCTCTGAGGTTCCTGCTCACCTTCTATGATTCTCACATCCCTGTTCCCCTCCTGACCTTGGCCTGGCGCAGGGGCTGTCAGGAGTGCGCCAAGGAGGTGAGGAGGCTTTAGGAAGCCTTCTGGAACAACTTTGCAAACTCTCAGGGAGGTAGAAACAGCAAATAAAATAAATCAATCTTTTATTTTTATTTTAGACTTCTTAATTTAGAAAAGAAAAAGAACATTTGTCTTAGTAAGTAAAAAAAAAAAAAGTCTTTCAGTAAGCTTTTGAATCTATCTAAGGCTTTAGAACACAAACTTCTTCCCAGAGGAAGAGGTTTGGCTTACTTCATGAGAGAAAAGAGAGAGAGATGAATGCTTTGTGCAGGGCTTCGGGCTTAGAAACAACAACCAGGAAGAAAAAGAGGCCCAGTTACAAAGGCTGAGTCAGTGACAATATCCATCCATTTCCTTCCAGCTGGGCGAGATCAGTAAGAACCTCCTGTTTTCAAAAGGTTCAGACCTTTTTATTAAATGGCAAAGGGCAGGGACCCAGCTGGGAGCCAGGTACAGCTGCAGGTTGCTTTACACAAGTACATAGTCTCAGAGAAGTGTGTCAAGTGGAAGTTTGCAAACCAGATCTGATTTTTAATTGCAATCCAAAAGGAAATCAGTAAAAAAAAAAAAAACAAAAAAAAAAATCTTTACTAGAGCAAACGATCAGTGGTTTTTGTTGGCGTTGTTTGTTTTCTTGATTCTATGAATTGTCTTCAGAGGTCGGGTTTGCCTCTAGGTATGACTGAAGGGCTGACTACTCACCACTGGCAGTGTCAGGACTTTATTTACTTTAAAATAAAGTGAGTTAGGTCCAGGAGGCATTTGTTAGAAGGTGCAGTGAGCACTGGCGCAGGTGTCACTCACCACCGCGTCGCTGTCATACAGCTCCACCACCACCAGGGGTGGGGACGCGGCCAGCTCCTTCTCCTCCCCGTGCAGCACCACGTTGTTGAACAGCAGCATCTGGTTCCAGGTTGGGGACAGGGTCTGGGAAATGACCTGGAAGGAGGGACCAAAAAGAAAAAGAAAAAAATTGTACAATTGGGCTGTACAATTGTACAACTGACCTGAAGTGTACAAGGTCCGTTCATGCAGAGCGGCAATAACCCGTCATCACCATGATGACTCATTCATTCCACATACCGGACAAACCGAGCAGGTGGTGTGTGCTAAATCCTAGTGGTTACAAAGCTTCCCTGCCCTGGACAAGCTTGCGTTCTTAGTGAGTTTCATGAGCAGAGCCCCTACAAAGTTTAACTCCCTCTTTGTCCACATAATTTCCGCTCACACCTCACAGCAGTGTCAGTGATAACATGAGCTACCATTTCTTGAGCACTTTCGCTGTTTTGGCTACTGCATTTTCTATGCTCTGTCTCCTTCCAACCTCACAGTAGTTCTGGAAGTTGGTTTCAGTTATTTAGACACATTTTCCAGACCCGGAAACTTAAGGCTCCCTTGTTCACAGCCAGGAAGTAGCAGAACTAGATTTGAACTGGCGGCAACGCCCCTCTCAGTGAGAAGATACTAATATTATCTCCATTGCGTGCACAGAAAACCTAGCACAGAGGAGATTAAATGAGTCCTTTTTGTTTTAATTTTCTTTTTTTTCTTGTATTTATTTACCTATTTATTTATTTTATTGAGACAGAGTCTCACTTTGTGGCCCTCTATAGAGTGCTGTAGCATCATAGCTCACAGCAACCTCCAACTCTTGGGCTCAAGTGATTCTCTTACCTCAGCCTCCCAAGTAACGGGTACTAAAGGCACCCGCCACAACGCCAGCGTTTTTTTTTTTTGTAGACACAGGAGTCTCACTCTGACTCAGGCTGGTCTCGAACCTCTGAGCTCAGGGCAATCCACCTGCCTAGCCTCCCAGAGTGCTAGGATTACAGGCATAAGCCACCACGCCTAGCCAATTAAATGAGTCTTTATTTAGTAGCAAATACAATTTTTTCATCAAATACTCTAAAGTTGGGTATAACACCTGATATTCCTTCTGTCAAATTCTACTGTTTTACTGGCTGTATTAAATAGACCGGGGGGTCTTCAAAACAACCCTCAACCACATTTTGCATGCCATCTTTCATCCACTGGGTTTGCTTTGGTAGCAAATTGTAGAGTTGATAGTTGCCTGCACCCATTATACAGATGGAGAAGTCAAAGGACATGGAGAGCAACAATCTTCATACTTGGTCTACAGCAGTGATTTTCAACAAGAGTGCTGCAAACATTTTTAAAGATTATTTTTTCAAAAGAAGTTATTTTCAAAAGAAGTTCGAAGCACAGTAAGTATATTCTTTTTATTTTTACTCTGTTTTTTGATCAACATAATTTAAATGTGCCACAGAAGGTTAACTACAGGTTCAAGTGTGAGGTCAGGTAAAAAAGGCTGAAATACACTGCTCTAGAACCATGAGTGTCTTACCCTAAAGAGGCTCACAGACCTCACCAGGCCATTCAGGTGATGCCGGCAGAAGGGACGGTGTATTGGGACTTGCTTCCTATTCTCTAGTTAACCGAATATTTGCAAACATGCCAGTTTCACAGCACTAAAGAGGGGAGTTGTTTGCAAGACAGGTTCTCTGTGCCTCGGCAGAAGCTGCCCCCTGACCCTGCGAGGGCTGTCCTGCAAAGAGCCCTGAACCACGTTTCTCTATTTTCCAGGCAAAAAAGTGATTTCAACAGTAGCTGCTGAGTGCTGGGGCTCCCGTGGCACCTCTCAACTATGGCTTTATCTGTCACTGTACAATCCAGGAGGGATGGGAGACCTGGCCTGGACTCCAAAGTCCACATAAAACTGTCTTCTTGGAGTTTTACGGCGAGGCCTCTCCAGGCACGGCATCGAGCTCTTTGTACCATGGTCACGAAAGAATATTTTTATTGCTCTTCTTTATGTGAGTCATAAAGATATCATCTATTTTCATAATTTCCTTCTTGCTGTTTGATTTAGAGTATTTTATGCCTCAGACACAACGCGGTTTTAAACATAATATTTCAGAGGAAATCTAACTTTTCTAACAGGAAATCAATGGCTTCAACCAACCAATAAACAGGAGTTTCAGAGGGGCAATACAGAGACACCCTCTGTCAGTGACTGATAGAATGAAGAACAATGTGTTATGTTGTTTTTGAAACTAGAACTGTGATCTCTTTCACAGCATACACCTGACAGTGACACCTAAGCAATTTATGACAGCATCTTTCCTATGGAAATAGTTTGATGTCTTCCTTGGCACCGGGCTGTAAATCCTACTTGATAAGATTTGGCGGTCATTCATTCATCTGTTGATCCATAATGTATTTATTGAGGGCCTATAATGTGCTAGCACAGTATTAGGCACTAACGTGACATTCTGAACAAATGTCTCGAGCAGCAGCTCAAGAGCTATTAGCATGAATGAATGTATATGAATGAACATCTATTGATCTGTCCTCAGAGTTGCTCCCAGGAGTAAAAGGACATGACCACCATCAGGGGTACATTCACCCATGTCTCTACCAGGGTGCCCATGATTAGCCTCATTTCATAAGGTCTTCCTGAAAGAGTTATACATTCTCACCAGGTTAAGTGACATTGTTTGGGAGGTTATGGTAGCACTCAGCTGACATTTTGACCAGGGAGTCAGCTATCATGGACAGGGTAGAGCTTTAGAATCAGACAGTCTGGGACTAAACCCTAGTTTCATTATCTGTCCTATGTCTAGCTTTGGACAGGTGACTTAGCTTCTTCAAACCTTAGTTTTCCTCATTTAAATGGAGTTAGCACCTACCTTGTGGAGTTGTTATGACCATTGTTCAAAAATACTAAGTGCACTGTAGGTGCTCAATAAGTGTTTGTTACCCATCCCACTCCATAGCCACCCACGTTCTTTTATAAATGAGTAAACATCTACTGAATGCCTACCACGTACCTCGGTGCATTGGGGTAATCGTGTCTAGCAAAAGACCTCCACATCCTCAGAACTAAGCATGGGCCTGGTGGTTTGAAACCGCAGGGTCCAGGCTCCACCTGCTAGCATCCCCTCCCCTTCACCTCTTATGCTCCCGCTCAGCCACTTTGGCCTCTCCCTCTTTTATCCCCAAAGCCTTTCACTGTGGGAGGTTTCTCTCTGCCTTTGTCCTTCGGTCATAAGGTTTCTAAGTCCCATATCCTCGGTGATGTCCAGAATGACTAGATTGCCCTCTTTGAAATATTTTATTCCATTAAGTCACTTTACAAAGGAATGGTTTGCAGGACCGACATTCAGAGGCAGGCCGGACCAGCCTTCATGTGGTCAGGCAGAACTTAGATGAGAACCACCAGGTAAACAGTGGTGCTTAGCTATGACCACAGGGGCCCAGGCTTAGCTTTCTCCATCATGAAGAGTGTGTGAGGGGACATGTCACCTACAGATCACTAACTGGTGGCAGCACAACACCGAAACAAGAGAGGGATACTGGGACCCCTTCTTACCAAAATGGAAGCAGAGGGTTAAGCAAAGTGGCTTTGGGATTGGACAAATCGGGGTTTCCATCTCAGCTCCACCATCTTCTAGCTATCTCGTCTCTGAGCCTTACCTTCCTCATCTGCTGAATGGGGATACTAGTAACACCTTTGGGCTGCAGGGTGATATAGCAAACAGGACATATAAAACGCTTAGTAATATGCCTGGCACATGGAAAGTTTTTAATAAATGACAGCTATTACTATTGACGAAAAGTTAGATACTTGGTTCAAAATTATGGAGGCAAAGTCCAGGGCTTAACAGAACCTTATTTTCCCTTCAAATGATTATTTGATAAACAAAAGCCATTTGGTCCTTTGAGATAGGGGTGTAAATCTAATGGAGATACTAGACGGAGATGTGAAATCGAAGCACAATTACATAGCAGCCAGTGAGCTCAGTCAACCCCTGCTGCACTCAGAGCCCGAGATCACGGAGGGCCTGGAATGCCACGGTCCTTGTGGCAGTGGGAGGAAGACGCCAGGGCTCTATCCTAAGAATGCTCTTGCTTTTAGTAGGAAGCCTCAGTAACAATAATAATCAGTTACATAGGAGAAGCCCTTTTGAGCAAGGCACTGCCCTGGGAGTTTTATTCCCTGGGAGGAACGTACCATGTTATCATCCCGATTTCAAGGACAACAAAATCAAGACACAAAGGGGAGTTTGTGTCCCAACACTTACGATCACCGTGCTACATACCACCTTTGAAAACAAATGAAACCAAGTAGTCTGGTGTCTTCTTGTTTCCATATTCTACCCATTGAATGAGGATGAAGCCAACTTTCTGCTGAGCTTTCTCCCAGCTCCCCTCCCAGGCAGGACTACCCCTCTATCCATTCCGCTCTCCTGCGGCTCTGGACAGAGCTTATACCCTGGTGAAGCAGCGCCTATCCAGACTACTGTATCTGTGCCCGGATTGCACACCACGCAGGGGCATAGCCTGGTCCCCAGCATCCCCCAGAGCCCGGCGTGAGACCCGGCACAGAGCCAGTACTTGACAGGTGCTGCTTAAATGAATGTGAGGCTGGTTCACATCATGCTCTCCGTCTGTGAGTCATAAATCAAAACATAGCCTAATCGATCATTCTAGGTCATGGGCTTTGCCTTGGAGAAAAACATTAGCCCTCTCAATATCAGCCAATATGATGGCCAGCATTTATCCATTTTGTACACTTAACTTTTTTTTTCTTCATGACAGTTCTATTTTTTTTTTTTTTTTAGAGTCTCACTTTGTCACCCTTGATAGAGTGCTGTGGCGTCACACAGCTCACAGCAACCTCCAGCTCCTGGGCTTAGGTGATTCTCTTGCCTCAGCCTCCTGAGTAGCTGGGACTACAGGTGCCCGCCACAACACCCGGCTATTTTTTGTTGCAGTTTGGCCGGGGCCGGGTTTGAACCTACCATCCTCACTATATGGGGCCAGTGCACTACTCAATGAGCCACAGGCGCCACCCGACAGTTCTATTTTAAAATAACAAACCTGAGGTTTAGGAAGTCATGTTATTTGTCTAAAGATGTGCAGCCAGAGAAAAGATGAGCTAGAAAGTAACTCCAGGGTGCTTTGTACCTTGACACGTGGTGTCCTAACTCCCTGAGATGCAAGTCTGAACTGACCTTCTCACTCTCCCCAAACAGCAAACCAGAGCACAGAGTGAGTCCTTAGAGAACGTGATCTCCGGAGAAAGGTGTCCTATTGAGCTTTTGCAGATTAGACACCCTTCTCTCATGTCAGCACTTGGTGTACAGGACAAGGAGAAAGCATAGAAGAAACAGGCACAGACCCATTCTTTGGTTTGAATAAGTGTCACCTCCAAGACTCATGTTGAAGTTTAATATCCAGTGTGAGAGTATTGCCAGGTGGGGGCTTTAAAAGTGCATGGATCCATTCGAGGACTAATGAATTCATGCCTTAATGGATGAATGGGGTATCATGGGAGGGACTTATAAGAGGAAAAGACCTGAACTATTGATAGAGACAGTCTTAAAATTTAAAAAATAATTTGAAAAAGAAAGACAGGCACTAACACTTGAGCATGCCCAGCCCCCCACCATGTGATGCCTGCCCCACCTTGGGACTCTGCAGAGAGCCCCCACCTGCAAGAAGGCATCACCAGATACAGCCCCTCAACCTTGGACTTCTCAGCTTCTAGAACTGCAGGAAATAATTTCTATTCTTTATAAATTACCCAGTTTCTTACATTCTGTCATGAGCAGCACTAGGTAGACTAAGACGTGTCCTCTTTGGTACTCACTCCCAACCATTTATTATGAAGTAGCACTTGCCAGAGGGGGGCAGATTTTGAGACAGAGGAATTACAAGGGTGCAAAGCTCCCCAGCTGCTAAGTGCAAAGTGCACAGCTTCCAGAACCCCACCTGGAGAACTTTCCTCCCTATCAAGACTCCTTGATACTGTCTGGATCATAACCTCACGCAGGCTGTCTATGCTGTTCCATTGTTTGCTTCTCCCCCACCGCACTTGGCCTTGTGCCCGGCACTGCAGCAGGTGCCCTGGGTGCACCAGTTTCCAATTCTCCTCCCCATTCCTCCCCACCTTCCCTGACCTCAGGACTTGCTTCCTTTGCCTTAGGACAAGGATTCAGTGGAACAACAGACCTTGCAAATTTCTTGGCACAAATTTGCTTTTGAGTGTGAAACACCTACACACAGAGAGACACAGATATCAGCAACATGCCCTGGTTTTTCTTTGGGAGTGGTGGTGGTTATTTTGTTTGTTTGTTGTTGCTTTCTTTCCTGGGCTCTGCTTCAAGTCAGTTACAGGCTGTAGGAAGAAAACCAACGGTCCCCTGTTTACCTTTGTGGTCTGGCAGTGAGAAAGGAACGTGACTTTGGCAAAGGGGTCTGAAAGTCCATTGCTGTCAGCTGCGATGAGGCTCCGAGCTTGGTACATGTGAGCTCTCAGCTGGAAGACATGCTGGACTGTGGACAGATCAGGGAAAGAGGTAGGCGTTAGTGGGCTTTTCAGGGACAGTGGGTATGAACTGTGCGTCTGGGTGTGATGTGCATCTGTGTCTGCAGACAGAGGAAAGGACACCACCAGCATCCCCTCCTCTGAGACTGGAATGGACGCCCTGAAGGAAGGGGGCACTCCGAGCCAGGCCCTCCTCAGCCCCTTCTCTGGGCTGTGTGCCTTAATCCTTACAATATCCCTGTAAAGTACAGATAATGATCTCCATTTTTTGGATAAGGAAAATTGCCCACAAAAAAGCTAAAATACTTTCCAAAGTTTGTAGAACGTGCACCAGAGCCTGGATGTTATTTGTCTAATTCCAAAATCCTCTTCTCTCTCTAAAATATCACATTTTACTCCCTAATAATTATCCTGTAATTCTCCTCTTTACACTGGTGGGGAGGGGGGGCTGCTCTACAGTTTTTACTTCAGTAAAACCAATATATGCCTTGGGTCTTTCATTCATCCCTTTTCCACTCAGCCAGCCAGTGCCATTTTGAGTGCCTACTGTGTACAGTTGTGGTTTTGGTCCTCAAGACATCCCTTGCCCTTGGGAAGCTCCTGGAAGATTAAAGAAGTTAAGACCAGCACCCAAATGACAATGACAGGAGGCCAGGGACTAGTGTCCTATGAGAACATTGGCAAAGGACGTGGGGGTGGGCAGGACTAGACACCTGCCAGGATGGCAGGCAGGGAGAGGGCTACAGGCTGGGGCAGGTCAGAGTGCAATGGGGAAACTTCAGGTCCAAGTGGAATGAAGCACATTCCTTGGTGGGTGGGGTTCTGTCCTCACTGGCCCTGCCACACACCTCCTGCTGTCATAGTCATTCATTCCTTCTAGCTCCTCACCAGCCTACTCTCCTGACTGTCCCAAAGGTCCTGTGCTCATGTGTGTCCGTGCCTCTGTGCTGGCAAGGGGGCTAGCACATGGGAACTCTGACAGGCCATTTAAATAACTCTACTTAGTCAAATTAAGGGTATAAATACCCTTGAGCCACGCCCCTCCCCACGCAATGCCACTCCCAGGCTTATCTCGCGTGTCCATCCAGGGACTGGTGGGCGGTCGCTAGCCCTCCCTGTGCCTGCATTTCCTCCTTTGTGAAATTGGGGTAATAATAGTTCCTCCCAGGCTGACTTAGGGGACTGAAGGGCGGAGGACCCTGACATGGCGAGATGCTGGTGTGTTGTTGCCATTGCTCATCACCACGGAGCCCATGCAGGTAGGAGGCAGAAAGCACCCGCGTGCCATCACTTGGAAGGAAACAGGAAAAATGTCGGGGGGTGGGGGCCACAGATCAGAGAAACGCACAGCAGAATGGATGGGACTCGAGAAGCTGGTGCTTGGTGAGCAATGATGAGACAGCACAAGATCCATAACACTATCCTATTCACGCAAGATAAAACTAGGTGCATATAAAGGAATAATTCACATTCGCCAAAGCAATTCAAATAAGAAGGGCAGAGTCCAGGGGAGGTGGCAGTGCCCTTTGAGCAGAGCCCTAAAGACGGTGACATTGGATGGGCAGGGGTGGAGGTCCCAAGTGGCTGAAACTGGATGAGTCAAAACAAGATCAAAATCGGCAGGCCATGTAGGGCCAGATGTAGTCCAGTTTGGCTAGAGTACAGGGCCCCGACAGCTGTAGTCCTGTCCCTGAGGACCTCGGAGGCCTGAATGAGGCACTGACGCTGAGCTTAGCAGACAACAGGAAGCGCTTGGAAGGCTATGCCCAGGATTTGATCAGCTTCAGGAGCGTAAAACTATGAGTCACACTAGCAATGGGCAGAAGAGATGTCAGAGAGGGGAACCAACAAGGGGACAACACTGCCCCCTCTGGGCAGGAAGCCTAGGGGCCAGATCTGATTCGCAGGCAGAGGGGGAGGAATGAGGAGGGAGGGGAGGGGCATTAATCAAGGCTTGAGTCCAGAAGCAGCAGGGCGAGGAAGGGCAGGGAAGGCCCGGGCGCCAAGGGCAGTCATGAGACTGACAGATGCCTCTGTCCCTCCACCCCAGGCCACTGTCTGGCTACGTGGAGACCAGTGTGGAGCTGAGGAAGCAGCAGCCGTGTCAATGCCCACTCTGATCCTGCAGAGGATTCAGAAACTTGAACGCTGCACTCTGGTTAAATCCAGGCACTTACGGCACAAGGCTCTCCAAGCTCTGATCAAGTCAGGGGAACCAGAAAGGCAAAGCCTTTGGATTCAATTCTAAGTCCTCCCTCCATCCCCACCTCCACACTAATACGCCCTAATGTGACAGAGTGGGCCCAGCTAATGAGTGAGCCCTTAAAATGGCCAGGTAAACAATGGAATGTCCTGCGTACGGCACAGGGATTTTCCCAGCAGGAGTGTGTCTAGAGATGGCCCAGGTGTTCCTTAGCTTGTTATGTAGCTTGGCAAATTTCTCAGCTGGACATGAACTTGGAAATGGCTCATCCTGTGAGAATGTCCACCCACCTGCCCCTGAAAAGACTTGCCCTGGAATTTTAGCAGCCCTCCCCATGGCAGTCACACAAGCAATACACGGCACAACTCCAGGGGGCTCCATTTCCTTAGGTAAGGCCTTTGTTTTCTGAACCCTTGAGTCTTACTGGTCTGCCTCCTTGCATGTTGTGAGTCCACCTCTTGTGCTATAGCTTGATTTCCACTTGTGATTGTTAGAGACGCCTCCCATTGTCCCCACTCGACAGCCAGAATCACATCTCACTCATCTCCACATCCCCACTAGTTTTGCCACCATGCCTTCCATATGTAGATGCAAACTAATTTTTTGCAGCATGGGCATTGTCTGGAACACAAAATGCTCCAGTGGTATGGAAGGCAGCCAAAGGCATCAATGCCAATGCACAGCAGAAAACGTTTATTAGGTCACTCTGTGAAAACAACACGCTCCTGAGGATCAGAGAGCATTAGAGAAATTGCTCCTCTTCTCTGCATTGTTAGTGGCTGGGGCAGCAAGCACATCCAGGTCCTTGGGTCTCTAGAGATAGTGTTTACAGAGATAGGAAGATACCTTGATGTGGGTGATTTCTTCCAAAGACAAAAACTTTCTAAATGTAGGATGGACAGCAGTGGAGAGAAAGCAGAGGTTGGAGACAGTTTGCCCCATCATTTACTAGCTGTGCGATCTTGGGCAATTTCTAAGCATCTCTGATACATACTTCCTCCATCTGTAAAATGAAGAGACTTCCCACAGTGGATGTGAGAAATAAATTAGATCTTATGTATTTAGTGTAGGCCACAGTGATTGGCATATGGTAGTTGTTATCCATTTTCCAAAAAGATGGTGCTCCTACACATTGACATCGGGCACAGAAACCATGAGCTGAACCATTGGCTACAGTCTCCAGAACCTTGTCTTCTCTGACTACTGAACAACTGAGATTTCACTGGCAATCACGGTCCACCAGAATCAGGAAGCCTTGTGCAACACAGGAAACCTGAGTGTGGACAGTTCTCCTGTGTTTCCAACACCAGCTCAGCTCCAAACTCAACTTTGGTAGAATGGAAGGTACAACTGGGAGTCTGCCTTATCTGAATTCAGCAGCAAGAGATCCCACAAATATAAGACATTTGGAGAAAGAAAGCAAAACGCAATGGTAAGACATCAATATTTGCCATAAAGCTCAAAATTGTATCAAAATGTAAACACAGTGGTACCCAGAAAATAACTTACACATAAAAAGGGATTCCATAAAGCATGCTTAGTTTCTAAAAGCAGCCAAGCCAATAACCAAGCTGGACGAACTTGAATGATCCCAACAATGCCCGTCTGCACTGGGTCACTACTGAGAAATGTGAAGGCCTGCTGTTTATGTGTCAAAATTCCAATGGAATGGAAAAGAAAAGGTGCCTTAATTCCACAGGTCATATCAGCACAAGAATTTATGATGTTTCTTTAAACATCTTTTGCTTAAAATGCAAACTCAACCTATGTAGCCTGCCCACAGAGAATCTCAAATTGCTTCCTGTCTATTCACAGAAAAAAGTTTATTCCAGATGTGTTTAAAAACTTTGCTTTATTCTTTTTACATGGAGCATTTGGAAGGTATGGAAGAAGACTCGGAAACTACATTAAAGAAGGCCAATAAGTGGATCCTAAAATAAAGTGCAGTCAACTCAGGCATGCTACCAACATCACTATCTTCTTAGAAGCCCACCCAAGACACTGAATGACCCCTCTGCCCAGTGGTACCATACCTTGGTACAGCAGGTTGGCTGGGGGGTGATTAGCATCAGCCTCTTTGGAAGGCATTTCTGCTTCGTAGCCTGCAGGTAGGTTGTCCAGGACGGCACTGGAGTGTTTGGTGGAGCCCAGCCACAGGTACACGTCTATTTTTGCTTGCACTGACCAACCAGCTGGCCGTTTCCCAGGAAGCTGGGGAAAGGTTACAAGGAAGACTGCCTTGTTAGTAGGGGTCAATTAGGGGCCTCACTCCTTGTGAAAAAAAATCCTTTCTGGGGACACATCCTGTGGTATGTTCTCAAGGGCTCCTTTTAACTCAGAATGAGAGCAATGGCCCCAGTTGTCTCAACTTATCACTCTGGAGAAGGATCCAGGGCTAGCAGGGCCTGAAGCTTAGGCATGCGCTGTGATGTGCTCTTTAAACCCTGGCCATTTAAACCTACTAAGTGGATGTGTTTATTGCCCCCATTGTACAGATGAGGAAAATCTGACATTAAGTAAGGTGCATAAGATCACTCAGTTTGGGCAGAGCCAAGACTTGAGCCCAGGAGAGATGATTCTAACTCTAGATTTGATTCTGAACCCCATAGCCTGCCTCTTCATTATGCTAAGCTGAAATCTTCCTGAAACTTCCAACTGGCTGGAGTTCCAAGCTGACTTTCCATTCCCTTGCCTCATTCAGGACAAACCCAACGGTTCTTCCTCACGTGCTTGAAGGAACCGGCTTGGCCTGCATGGTTTTTCTTCTTGGCCGAACACAGTCAAGGCCTGCAGCCTTCGTCCCTTCCTCTGCAGTGGGAGCGGGTTCTCATTCCCTCGCTACCCTTCCATCTCGCCTTTGAACGTGCTCAGGTGTGTGTGTATATATTTATGCTTGAATTTCTGTGCTCATGTCAGTATTTGTGTGTGTGGTGTGAGTGTGTACAAGGAGTGTGTGCACATGTATGTGTGTGTATGGAGATATACACAGATGTGTGTGCACATGTATAGGAGGGGGCAAGTCTTCTCAGGATCTGAAGGGCCCAACTCCAAGCAGACAGTGTGGATCCTGTATTTCTCAGTCTCCAGGAGTTGGGGATCCTCTGTCCCCATCCTGCCCTGCCTGTATTCAAGATCCCTGGCAAGGTCACTATCCCCGGAGGAGCCACGGCTCTGAGACTCGGCTCCTTCTCCTGCTTCTGTCCACTCTCCTAAGGGCCTCTGCCGAGTGTTTCTCAGGATTTCCTATCGGTGACTTCCCCAGCCTTCTATATCTTTCCACAGAGGGTCACAGAATCCTAAGAAGAAAGCCCAAAACTTGCTCAGACCATTTTCAAGGCCCCTGTGGAGAGCCCCTGAATCCAAAATCAAGCCTGGCTGTTTGCCTTTCCACTTGTTCTGTGGGTTCCATAAACAGATTTTGAGCAACTCAATTTAGCAACAACTGTGAGTGCCGCAAAGGGGGCGGAGGAGGAGGAGGCTGTCAGGTGACTACGAGTCAGTCCTGCCCTTCCCCAAGCTCATGAGCAGGCCACTTGCTTTCCTTACTCAGATAGAAGGTCAGAAAATACTGAGGCTGCAGAGACGTAGCAGTGGGCATTTCCTTCCTTTCTTTAAGATTCAAATATTCCAACTGGATTTTAATTGGTACTTTGGCATTAGATCCCAGAGAAGAGGAAAAAGGAAAGTTCACCAACAAAGATCTAGGTACCAGGAGCTCAGATTTAGTGGGTGCTTACTCATGTTAGGAATGGAGCTAAGAGCTTTCAAAAAGGAAGGACTCAACCAGTGAGCATGACAGAGTCTGACACAGACAAGGCTGAAGGATCTTGCTCGGTAGGTGGAGGTGCTGAGATTTTATTCTTTAGAGAGTAGAATGCCATTGTTTTTTGAGCTCAGAAAAAAAAATCCAAATAAGGTCATTTCGTTGTTGGTAAAGGCAACCACTCTATAGCCTGTAATTTGAAAAATAATAACTTGACAGATAATCCTCAGTCTATCACTTCCCTGATAATAATAGCCAAATGTATCACATACTTGTTCAATAGAACAAAGAGTTATTGAAAGCGCAAGTCTGTATTTTGTAATAAAAGCAGTTCTCTTGCCATTAGTAGACATCACTAGATCATCAATTCATAAAAACTGGAAATGTATGTTTCTTCACACCGATGGATGTCCCCAAGGCCTGAAAGACTGCTTAGTACTCAAAAAGAATGTAGTAAATATTGCTGAGTAATTATTTATTCTCTATTTACATTTCTAACAACAATGAATTTAGTACATGTTAAGCATTTACATTGTTCTAGACCCTGGTCTAATGTTTCTCCTTTACATGGTAGTGGCACACGTTATTGCCAAGTCGCAGGTTATCATTCATCTTTGCAATGACTCCATAAAGTAGAGTCTTTTATAATGTGTATTTTTTTTATAATGTGTATTTTAAACATGAGGAAACAGAGATTCAGAGAAGTTATGACAGTTGTCTAAGGTCACAGAGCAAGGCAGGGTTAGAACTCGGACTCAAAGTCAGCTTTACCCAGCTCCAGAGCCCAGACACGTAGCCAATGTTCCTCAAACACTGTGTGCACATCTGGACCGCCTGGGCCTCTGGATAAAGTGCAAACTCTAATTCAGTTGCTCTGGGGTGGAGTTTGAGAGTCTGCCTTCACCCCTGTTGATGGTCTTGCTGGTCTACAGACCTCAGTTTTAAGTAGTGGAGCAACAAGGCTCTTAACTTACCACACTACATTGCCCCGTCTGGTATTCTGTGCTTCTTAGAGTAAAACAAAAAACAACAAATAACACCATCCACTCCTACCACCCCTGAACACCATACATGTATGTGAACTCACGGGGAGAGGCCAGCACTCAGCTAACACCTGGGGCACATGCTCCGTAAGGACCACTGCCGCACTCCTCAAGTCAGCAGCGTGGACATTTAGTTAAAATATAAACAAACTGAAGTGGCTGGAACGATGGAGCAGAGTGTCTCACTTAAGCTTCCAGGTGGTTCACCCGGCATTACTGAGCACTGTCCTGGGTGCTTTCAGAGCCAGCATCCCCTGTTTAATTTTATGCCCACTTCCATCCTCACGGAAGCCCCACCTCCCCCTTCTCCACTCTCCATCCTTCCTCCTGTGCCCCAGAAGCATGACCAACTACAGCCTGGCCTTTCCTGCTGAGAATAGCAAACATGGGGAAATAGAAAACACACCTGAGAAGAATAATTAAAGAACACAAAAGTGAACCAGAAAGCTGTGCTCACCCATGTATAAATGCTGCATGAGACAGAAGGCTAATGGCTTAACCTTCCCCTGCCCTGCCACCCCCCAGGGTCCTGGCACATGCCAGCTGGCTTAAAAGAAAGAGGAAAACTTGGAAAGTCAGAGAAAGGAGAGATGGGGAATCATGCAAACTGTGCTGGAGTTGTCAACCGGCACTGGTGACGGGAAGCCGTGTTTGTCTTGCAGAGGTTGTCCTCTGTGGCGGGGCTCAGGAGGGTGCCTTTCAGCCACCACTTCCTGCCGCATCCTAGGAAAAGCTGGATGGAAATCTGGAAGCCTGGAGAAGACAGGATGGTAGACAGAGACGAGGGTGAGAAGGGGTGGGCTTGGCACAGCGAAGAGACTCAAGGAGAAAAGAAAAGGAAGGTTGAGCCCCATGCTCTGGGCTCTGAGTGCACCTGCCCCTTCCACAGCAAGGGCTTTCTCTTGGCAGTGAACTTCCTCTCCCACATCTCCAGCCATTAGGGGCACAGGGGAGAAGAGATTAAAAGGGGAAATGCCTGATAGTTGGGGTGGTGGGCTGCCCTGAGTTCTGCAAATTCTGTTCCATTATTTTTAGTAGTATCAGAATATATTTAAATTAGAGATAAAGGAAGATCATGGAACCCAGGACCATGAACCCCCGACTGCAGTAATAGATTAACCATTACTCAGTTATGTGGTAACTGATAAGTCACCTTCGTTTCCTCCAGATTAGTATTTCCTATACTGGGCCTTGAGGAATAAGCGTTTCCTAAAACTTGTAACTACCTATTCAGGATGAATAAACTTGGTAAACTGGGGTTTAAAGATGTTTCCTGATGGCAGGACTTCTTAGAACCCTCTACTGGTTAACGGGTCCTATGAAAATGCCAAAAGTTCCCCAGGTTACAACACCAAGCTCCTAAATGTATTTGAACATCGGACAGTTATAGAGCCAGTCGAAAGACAGCAGCTTGTGGAATAAACTTTGAGGAAATACTGGCCTAGAAAGTTTAGAGATTTATATTCTATGTTTTTTTCCCTTCTATTTCCCAGCTAAGAAACTGGGGTCAGCCCCAGGTGAGGGAAATCTTTGTCTTTCCAGTACACAGCCCTTACTTTTTTCAAACTCACCAATTCAGCAAGGAGATACAGGCCTCCAAGGAGGCGGTAGGTGGAAAGGGCTTAATATCAGGAGTGCCGATCAAAAAGGGAATGAAAATAGTTTTGTTGAGTCATCTTATTGAGATGTTTAATCTGGTTGGTATAATCGAATTCCACAAGATTTAAGAAAGCTATTGCCTAAAGCAATCCCAAGGGTGAAAAGAATATAGAAATAAGTAAACCAAGGCTTATGGAGATCTCTGTAAAGATAACACAGAAATGATGAATGCCCCAGGGCAAAAGTTCTACATTGTCAGTTTATGTTTATCCTCTGGCTTTATTTGACAGCTGTTCTTTGTTCTAATTTTAAATAGTACCAGGATACGTCAAAATATTTAGGAGCGAGTAATGTTATACAGATTTTTAGTATTTTTAGCACAGGGCCTTTGGAAATGATTTGCTATTTTTAAGACAAATGTTTCTTGTCTCCCTAGCATTCCTTGAATGGAGAAAGTTAAAAAAAAAATCCTTGATAATTGTGGTGAATGACTTGCGTGAAAAAAAATCCTTTTTTCAGTTACAGTTTTACAGCAGTGGTTTTAAAAATAATTTTCCAGGAGCGAAGGAAAATAGCATGCAGAGTTACAAACAGCTCCCTGGACAGGAAGGGGGTCACACCCCTACATCGGTGACCTCCAAGAAGCTGGACGCCCACTCGTTTGAAGGCTGGCATTTACCAGGGGATTTCTCTGGGTGGGGTACAGCCATGTGTTTTTTGTTTTCATTTATTCATTTAATCCTCACAACCATCTCCACTGAATGGCTGAAGAATGGAATGAACGTTCCTTATCCATTTGAAATGTGGAAGGATGTTAAGTAACCTGTTCAAGGTCATATAGCCAGTAGACATTGGCCCCGGAATTCTCATATGGGTTGTGGTCCCCCAAGATTCATATATTGAAGTTCTATTTTCCAATACCCAGAAAATAACCTTACTTACTAATAAAGCAGATGTAATTAGTTAAGGTAAGATGACATTGTATTGGATTAGGCAGGCCCTGTCCAGTGTGGCTGGGGGCATGAAAAGAATGGCACGTGAAGAGACAGGCACCCACAGAGGAAGAACGGCATGGGATGCTGGCACAAACCATGAAGCTAACCACAAGCTAGGGAAGAGGCAGGGAGAGGGTCCTTCCCTAATACCTACAGAGGGAACGCTGCCCACTGACAGCTGGATCTGGAACTCCTAGCCTTTGGAACTGTGACATAACACATTTCTGTGGTTTAAGCCAATCAGTTTATGATACTTTGCTGCATCCCTAACAAACGAATCCAAATTCCAACTCTTATTCACCTTATTTCAAAGCCCATGCTGTCACCCCTTCTCCCATTCTGCCTCTCATGCTCAACATGTGGGTCCTTCTGCCTACAACATTCAACAATCACACCTATGGTAGCCTCTTGAAGTTGGATGGGTCCTAGAGGCCATCTAATGGAGCCACTGGCTACCACATTTATATTAAATAGTTGTTCAGAACCTGTTGACGCCACAAAGGATGAAGAACTCGCTGTGGACTTCCATTTAGGGAACTATTTCTCTGAAAAGTGTTTACAGACCCTGATTTTGGAATCAATAGCTTGCTTGCTTTCTCTTTCTCTCTCTTTCTTCTCTCTTTCACCTCTATACCACCCCCTCCCACACACAGAGTAGCCGCACAAACACAGAAAGACATCTCTGATGCCGTCAAATGTTCTCTTCTCAGCTAAGAATCTCTATCTCTTTACCTGGTCCCAATATGGCATGATTTTGAACCTTCTGACACTCTCTCCGGGGCAGCAGTAGAATACCATGTTAGAGCAAGAAATGAGACCTGAAACTGTCGGACACTCGGCTATAAGTTAACCCATCAAACCACACTACTGTTGTCAGCCGAGGGTGTAAGTGTTAAGGCTTTGGACCACATTTTCCTCCTATTCACTCATTTCTACTTACTGGGATAAAAATGTCTTTGCAATAAAGGTAAAATATCTAGGGTCTCCAAGAAAGGTTCAAATCTGGACCTCGAGACAGCAGAATCCACCCAGGATATATGCCTATGAGGGGCCACCCCTGAGGCATCTGGGGACCTTTTCTTCACAAAGGGGGCACAGGCTCCGATGTTGAAAAGATTATCCACACTTTTACAATTTAAAGTCACCAGGAACCCTGATCTAGAAGTTCTGTTCCTCTTGCAATTTTCTTAGAAACTATTTTGAAAATATAGAATTCAGTTGAAGATACACCAGGGACAAATTATCTAAGAGAAAGGTAGTAAGTAAACGAATAGAAAAATGTTCATTCTTACAAGTAATCAAAGAAGAAAACATTAAAGCAACCTGGAGGTACACCCAAGGCAGAAAAGAAACTTCCGTGTGTCTGGGGATGTGACAGTTGGGAAAATGGAAAAGATTCTGTCTTACATCGGGCTCCTCAATTGCAATTCAAATCAAGAGGGGGCAGGGTGCTTCAGCTGTCCTCACACCTTCGAAAGCATTGGGCAAGAAATGAGACGTGCACGTACATTTGGAATTCTGAACCACTATGGGAAAACGGAAATCTACCTTCGTCTAGTAAAAAAACAGGGCAGACTTACTTTGAGGAAGTGAGTTTTGATCTTGCCACAGTGTTTGCCCATCTGCTCCGCGACGGGGGAGTAGAGCAGGTCTTTGGCGGGGATGCGGGCGTAGGCCACTCTCTTGTTGTTACTGAGCATCCAGACAAAGACGTCGGGAATGGTGTGCTGGGGCTGCGGGAACAGAGAGCGGGGATTGGCCAGGGTAGTAGTGAACATATTGAACAATGAACTCCTGGAGTTTTGTTATCTTGAAACAGTCCCTCTTCTGCTGAACGCATTCTGTGACTGACCCCATGTAGGTACCGAAACATCTCTGCACTGAAGCAAGTTAAGTGCGGCTTCCTTAAGAAGAGAAAGCCTGAGGTCATAAACGAAAGTCCGTATAAACCCAAATGGCTCTTTGTGCTGTGAGGACATGCAAGTTGGGCCCACGATTTGGCTGGCATCTTTGCTGGCCACTTTTCTCTATCCCTAGAACACACATTTTTGTTCAACTTCCCATGGTTTCCCCCCGACACCCCAAACTTGTAATAATGATCTAGCTTCAAGCACAGGACTTCCTCAGAGACAGATGACATTTCCAGAATATTCCAATGAAAAATTAAAAGCAAAAATCCATGAATGTCTTTGTATGACTTTCCACTTGCTCTTAGGAAAGGCAAGGTCATTCTACAAGGAATTTTATCATATGATTATCAAGTACTTTTGCTCCATTTTAGGTGGTTATTCAGGACGAACTTGATTAAATTGCACAGGAAATTGGACTTTAAAGTTGAGTTAATCAGGAGAAGAAGTGCAAAATTCCATGCCAAGTGGCCCATCATGCTATGAGTATTTGAAATGCACATTTCTGAACCCATATAACCACCAAAACAAGAGGAGGTATCCAACCTCTGATGCTCAGGTATAATTGACACCCACAGGGGACATCCTTTCTGTCTTAATATGGAAACAGAGACACGAGGTTTTCCTGGACAAGGGCTGGCCAGTCACAGACTTGAAGCCCATGGCCTGGTCTGAACCTTCTGCACGCTTCTTCACTTTCCTATGATTATCGCTGCCTGTCTCACTGCTTATCACGCCTTTAAGGAGTGACTGATTTGCAACAAAAATTACAACTTTTGAAGAACAATAGAAGAGGTAAATTTGTACCTCTCCCTGAAATCTTCCCACACAGATCTCACGGGTACATTTCAAAACAACTAAGAGTATATTATAAATGTCTTACCACGAAGATAAGTAAGTGAGCTGATGGTGATGTCAGCTTGATTTAAGCATTCCACATTGTATATCAAATCATCATATTGTACCCCATACGTGTATACAGTTACGATTTAATAAAAATCAGGTAAAAAAAGAAAAAATCTCAGTTTAAGAGGTTTCTGCACATTTGCAGGCTTCAAGAAGGAGTTTTAGCATCTGACAGAACAAATATGGGGGCATTTTCCTCCAGATCTTTCTAGAAGTCACCAGAAGACACTATTTACAGCTTACTTTAAAATGAGAAGCTGTTTTGACATTTACTGGGCATGAATTTAAATCCTCTTATAGTTGAAAACCTATCAAAGTTCCTGAGCTTATCTTGAATTTACTTACTTTTTATTTTGATGAATACTAAGGCTTTATTAAAAAGTCAATAAAGCTGTAGGTGTTTGGCTTAATTTAAAAACCTCTCCTCTCACCCCTAAACTAACAATGCCTGCTTAGCCCAGCAGGGCCGGGGAGAAGACTTATCTTTAGAGTTGATTACCTCATCCACAAGAAAGCGGATTTTTTCCACAAAGTTTTGGGCTTCGCTGATCATTTCATCAAGAGATAACTTTTTCTTCTGCTGCTGAATGATCCCTTTGGCCTCCTTGGACATTGCCTCCTAAAACAAGACAAGGATAATTACAGTTCTTTATGGAAATCGGGACAACAAGCACTGTCATGTGGCTAAAGAGACTTGAATGCCCTTTCTTTTTTTTTCTTGAGACAGAATCTCACTATGTCACCCTCAGTAGAGTGCTATGGCGTTACAGCTCACAGCAATCTCAAACTCTTGGGCTTAAGCGATTCTCTTGCCAGAGCCTCTCAAGTAGCTGGGACTACAGGCACCCGCTACAATGCCCAGCTAATTTTTGTTGTTGCAGTTGTCGTCATTGTTTAGTTGGGTCATTGTTTAGTTGGTCGAGGCCAGGTCCAAACCCGACAGCTTTGGTTTATGTGGCCGGCACTCTAACCACTGAGCCACAGGTGCTGAGCCTGAAGGTCCTTATAAGCTCCACATTGAACCACTCATGCGGGCTAACCCTGGGTCTGGCACTGTGCATACTGCCCACTTAACGGAAACTTTGTAGAACTATGGAGCCAGTGATTATCAGTCTCACCAGAAAGTTCATGGGCTTGTCAAGGTCATGTAGCTTGTTAGCCAGGACCTAAATCCAGGCTTTCTGATGCCTCACGACAATAGCTATAATAATAGCAGCTAAAATGTATTGAGCTGTTCCTCTGTTCCAGCCCGTGTGCTAACCACTATATTCATCCTTCACTACTCCTCATGACAACCTTCCACGGGAGGGGCTTTTCTCCCCATTTTTATAGCTGAGAAAATAGTAAGGCAGCTACTGAGTGTCAAAGGCAAAGCTGAGCCCCAACAGAGCTGAGGGTCCACATCCCCTATCTCTGCACTCCCCACCTCTGCCCAGGTGTGGTGGATGAGTCCAGACCAAGACATCATTGTGGAACACTGCCAGGGGGTTCGGTATGAGTGGCTGGAACATCTAAACGTGCTTATTTTGATTCATTTGTTCAGCCGACATTTATGTGCTTAGGAAAAAACCACATAAACTCTTTACAGAGACTTCTAAATCCCCACGTGAGTTGGTCCTGCTTGCTGCCTGCTTCATCTTACAACGTTCCTTCCTCAATCACAGTATCCTAGTCCTCAGCAGATCCTAGGCCTAGAACATGCCAGATGTGCTCCACGCCAAGGCTGGGGGGCTTGGCGTGTCCTCTGCTCAGTTGTTCTTCCTAGATGCCAGACGGTTGGTTTCTTCTCATCCTGAGGCCTTCACGTGCATGCTATCTCTGGATTACATCCCCCCACGTTTCCCTGATCACCATGGATTTTTAAAACTTTCTTCATAATCAGAATCTATAATCATTTTTACATATTCTTTGCTTGCCTGTCTATCTTCTTTCTTCACCACTAAAATGTAAACTTTACCAGGACAGGGCCCTCCTCTGTCTTGCCCTTATCTTTTTCAGTGTCTAACAGAGTTCCTGGCACATAACAGGTGTTCAGCGCTTAGGGAGCCACTCCATCTGTAGGTTCCTCAAGGACAGAAACCAAGCACTTTCGGCTCTGTGTTCCCAGCCCCCAGCACAGCGTCTGGCACATCGGAAGCCTCTGTTAGTGTTCACTGGGGGAACTGAATACCTGCTCTCCACCAGGCACTGCAATAGGGGCGGACATCATGCTTCCTTTCCCTGAGACCTTGAGAGTTTCAGGAGGTGAAAGCAACACATGCAAATAATTAAAATGTAGAAAGCTTGGTGGGACTAGACAGGGCAAAGCAGGTTTCATGGCAGATTTGATACTTGAGTTGAGTCTTAAAGTGTGAATAGAATTCATCTGTAGTAAGCAGATGAAATCTAGGCAGAGGGAACAATTCCAAATGAAGATACATGATCAGCAAAGGCTCAAAGTCGCAGAAGCGTAGATAGGCGAGAAAGGATGAATGAGGGGGAAGGCGGGACGCCGGGTGGGAGCCAGACATTGAAAAGCCCTGCAGAGCATACAGACAGAATTTAGACTTTCTCTGATGAATGACTGAGGGGACCCAATAATTTATTTTTTTAATTGAGACAGAGTCTCACTTTGTCATCCTCGTTAGAGTACAGTGAGTCATAGCTCACAGCAACCTTAAAATCTTGGGCTTGAGCGATTCTCTTGCCTCAGCCTCCCTAGTAGCTGGGACTCCAGGCACCCACCACAATGCCCAGCTATTTTTGTCGTCGTTGTTGCTTAAAGGCTTGGGCCGGGTTCAAACCCACCAGCCCTGGAGCATGTGGCCAGCGCCCTGACCACTGAGCTGCAGGTGCCAATGTTTTAAGCAGCAGTGATCTAATCAAGGCTGCTCATGGTACGAAAGATGGCCTGGAGGACATAAGCTGCAATGGTCCAGGAGAGAGATGCTAGGGACCTCGGCGCAGGCAGTGATCCTGGGGAGGAAGGAGTGGAATAAGTTCCAGGGTCTTTATGCAGCAGAAGTGGCAGAACCTGGAGTCAAACTGACTGCTCAAGGTGCGAGGTAAAGGCTTTACCTTGTCTGGTTGGGGTACTGAGTGTGGCTGGCGGTGCTGCCTCCAGATAAGGTGACAGGTTCAATGAGGCACAGAGTTTGAGGGGAAGTGAGACAAGCATAGAGATGTCCCCCAGGAGGTGGGAAATACAGGTCTAGGGATGAGGAAGGGACCTTTCAAAACAAAGACATTGAAATGGTGGGCTTTTTCAGGCCAAGGACTGGCCAACAACACAAAGACAGAGCTCTCCGAAGGTAACGGGTACAAACAGGTACACAGGGACACTGCAGAGACGCGTCAGCCACGTGACACTGCAGAGACACGTCAGGTGCTGAGGGGCAGCCAGCACGGGAAGAAGGCCTTACAGGTGGCGGGAACCTGCCCCCCACTACATGTTCTGGAGGACGGAAAAGTAATATTCTGGAGAGCAGGATGAATGAGGGGACTTGGGTTTTAGGCTCTGAGTGCTGATTAACTAGCTATGACCTTTAGAAAATCTGGTACCCTCTCTGAATCCCACTCGTACCTTTAAAATGTCCCTGAGAAGTCAAGTACTGAGTAATTTTCTTTGCAGAAATGTCCCTTGGAACATTTCGTGCTGGGACGGGAATTTATAGGTGTATCTCACCTATTAAGGTGTCTAGGCAGGGTCTGACTTGCTCCGGCATTTCCAGCCCGAATTCACTGAACCCGGACGGAACATCGACAAGGCACTCAGTGTGTGCAGGGCTCTGGGGCACGGAGGGGCCTTGACTGCTGCCCTCTTCGCAAAAAGCGCCTATAGCTGTCAACACAGCTCCTGACCGGAGGAACCCAAGGACAGGCCGAGTGTTCCTTTCTTTTGATTTCTTAGCTTGTGGGGCTGACAGCCAAGAGGGTGTATGGTCTTTAGCAAAGTATAAAGACCAAGAAAATGAACAAGGGAGAGCTCCATCAGAAAGGAAGTAGGACCTAGCTGGGGCTACTAGTTTATCTTTGTAAACCTTCGGTAAGTGCCAGAATCCCTTTCCAACTCAACATACACCCTCTTCTCACACGCATCTCTGCATCACACCAATGTGTGACCTTTAAACCTTAACCTCATCTGCCCTGTGACCTCATCCACGAGGTTTATTTTTAAAGCACATGCTTTAGCTGTGCCCAGAGTATAAATAAATTTTCACATACCAACTCCTGCCAGCAGAGTGTAAGTCTCTTCTTATCTAAAGCGGTTTGGTTCAACATCTTGGGCTTCTTTTCTGCTTCAGAGATAAAGGCACTGTAAGAGAACAATTTAAAAACCTACTTAGAGAAAAACTATATCATTCCGGGGATTTGCAAATACACTTTCTGCAATACAATGGGAGGCTAATGAAGCCACAGAACCAAGATTTTTAATTTAGGATTAAGCAAGGATTCTAAGAGATAAAGTGAGAGTTGGAAATGATGCCCAAGATCCAACACTGGCTCTGGGAAACGGATGTTTGTTTCTGAGTATTTTCTTTCAGTACATATCCATTGTGATCACTATTAAAACCTGTCACAAAGAAAACAATAATGCAGTTTTCCTTCATCTTACAAATTTAACACACACCAAAAGTTTCCTGAAAAGTTGTATGGAGGGGCAGCACCTGTGGCTCAGTGAGTAGGGCGCTGGCCCCATATGCCGGAGGTGGTGGGTTCAAACCCAGCCCCAGCCAAAAACTGCAAAAAAAAAACTGGATACTTTTTCTTCCATTCTTGAGATACTTTGCTAAGAAGAATATGTTCCAGCTCCATCCATGTAAACACAAAAGAGGTAAAGTCTCCATCTTTCTTTAAGGCTGCATAGTATTCCAATCTAATCCAGCTATCTTATACTTTGATAGGGCATTCGTCCTTTAATACATATAGTAGTAATTGATCTGTTTGATTTATTGTTTCACATTTTGTGTGTTTATTGTTGGTTTACTTTGCTGTTTTCTTCTTTTTTTTAACTATTAATTAGATAGTTTAATTCTTCTGCTCTTCACAGTGATATGTAAAGTGATGTTTCTTGATTGAGGTGTCAACTTCAATCATAATGATGACCTCACTAATACAGCCTACTTGCTCATTTTACCCCTGAACCTCTCCTTCCTTTACTTTTTAAGAAAATTTTAAACTCTTACATCCTCTTCTTTCCTCCACAATTCCCGAGTTTTGCTGAGTAGTAGAAAACTTCAAGTGCAGATTTTTATTAAATACACTCATACATAAAAACCCTGTCTTATGCCTTCTTCTTAAAGTCTTAGTTATAGAATAACCATAAATGAAAACAAGTTGCTTAATAATGTTTATAATACTATTCTTTCCTCTTCTTGGAAAGAAGAGGTTGGGTTGCGGTGGAAGTTTTTACGAGATTAGGAGTCCTTCCTTGAGTATTTTCTTCAAATATCAGTACATGGGTGGCATATTTTCTAAAGTCATGAATGTTGAAAATCATCATGCTATTTTCTTAACATTTGAGAATTACGTTGGCTGGTCTAAAGATTTTTAGATCACAGTACTTTTAATAGCCCAGTCAGATAATCTTTCTTTTGTAAGAAAACTATTTTTTTTGTTCTAAGTAAAAGAAAGAATTTTTCATTAGCATTGGAGGTCAGGCATTTCCCCTGATTATGTCTAGGTTTATGGCTTTTTGTGAAATTAATCCTGTCTGAGTCTTAATGATCTTATTCAGTCAAAGACACAAGTCATTTTTTCAACTCAGGAAATTTTTATTCTTTTATTTCCACAATTGTCACTTCTATTCCATACTCAATATTTTTCCATCTGTTCTTCATTTTTACATAATATGTCACCTGCGTCTTCCTCTTATCTCTTATTTTATCACTAATTTCCTTCTTTTCCCCTTTTATTTGATCATCCAGACAACTAATTCAGTTCTCAGCGGTGGCTACTCTTTTTCACTTCCTCTCTTTGATTTAAGTGCTCTGAAAAACATTATTGTTCATTCAAGTAATTATTATTTTTATTTTCTAATTGCATCTTTTTTGAAACTGCTCATTACCTTTAAATTGTCACTCTCCTCAGCTCACTCATTTGCTCTTCTGTGCTACCTGTGCAGCTTGACCTCCCTCCCGCTGGTTATGGAATCCATGAAATAGGCAGTAATAGTTCTTGACTTCCCTCTAATGTAGATTTTGTCACCAAAGAACAGGTCAGGACTTGAGGTTCTCTTGAGCAACTGTAAACTGAAGAGCTGTGGTTTGTCTACTGGCTAGTGATTACACCCGGCATCCCTGAAACCCTGCATTGGAACCAGCATCAAAACAGGTCCTAAGACTCTGAGGATGCAACTGGGACAAAGTTCCCTTCAAAATATGAATACTTAAACCAATTTTTCCCACTTGTGCACCCCCTGAAACCCTCCTAGAACTGCCTACAAGCAACAAGAGGAGACCCCCAAGGCACTGTATGAAACCTTGGTAGATGTGCTCATCTCTGGATGTTGAGAGTTCTACTGGCATATGTAGCTGGGCCACGGAATCTGCTGTATTAACTTCAGCCCTGTAAAGCCTTCTGCCCTTTTCCCTCTCTCAAGGCTAATGAAGCCTCATACTTGCTCTCTTCTTTGGGGAATTGAAAACTTCAGAGGTATCAGTTGGCTTGTTGACATGTTTACTTACCTTCTGATCTTCCCAGAATTCATTTTCACAGGTTTAAATATTGGCACCAGGCCTAAAGGTTTTACGGTGTGTTGATTTTCATTTTTACTTTTATATTGTTTGGACCATATCTAATACATATAATGTCCTCAGTGTTTTTAGTCAAAATATCTTTGCGATTAAAATGGCAGGTCAAAATAATGAGATTGTAATGTCCCACTGAATTACCTACAAAAGTTTGTAATACATGGACTATATAAGGATAGAGATAATTAATAAAGAGATGAAAGGAACTGGGACATACTTGTCAATGGTCCTAAGTGTAGATGCTACTCTACCTGGCAGGTTTAATGGTACCTCACTTTTCATGAAATAAAGCAAATTCTTCAATTAGGCAGTCTGGATACTGTAGCTGCTGGAGGATAGCTCTTGCCCAGTGTTGGCACAGCCCTACCTGTTAACATAGTTAAATGGTGCGCAGCTGTTAAGCAATTCCATGCCATTTTGGCAGACTTAAGAGTGTCTCTTCTGCCAATACCTCTCCTTTAAAATCCTACTCAGATCTGTGTTGATTTTATTTGGGGCAATCTCTTAGTTGGAAACCAATTACAAAAAAAAAAAAAAATGTATTGAGTTGTAGCATCTTCCATTTAGCCATAATATTTCTTAGAAAAAAGCCTACATGTTTGGCCCATCATCTAAGACCTCTTTTGAAGATCTTCTGCCTTAGAGCAGTGGGAAATGGGGATCTGTCCTATGAGCGCTACACTCAAGTGATTGGGATGTATTATAGTCGGGCTCTCTTGTGGTGGTTGGGGCAGTGGCAGGGATTGGGCAATTGGTAGCTTCTGTTTGGACAGGATGTCCAACAGGAAGTATTTGATGAAGTCTTGAGGAATTCCAGTTCTTCACTGCTTTGACTCTCCCAGGAGTATTTCTAGTAGGAGGAAGAACTCCTCTTCCTTTCCAAGACAGACCTCCCTGCTCATGTGTTTAATTCAGCCTTGTCAGTTTGGTTCTATCATCCTTTCTATACACTTACCCATTTTTATTCACTAATTCCTTTCCAGTCATCTATAAAACTGATTTTTGCATCCACTCTCCAATCTCTTTCTGTCTGACTCTTTCTCCTACCCCACTCAAAACATTATTATAGACTTCACCAGTGACATTATCACAGTCTTCTAACTTCTCATTTTCTGCATAGTCCATGTCTTTATTTATAATCTCTCCTTGAAATTATTTTGTTATCTTTAAACTTTTATTTTTCTGGTTCATTCCAATCTCTTTGACCCCTTCACTTTCCATTCTCTGTTGGTCCATTTGCGTCTTGTTTCTACATCACAACTAGAACTCAGCTTTCCTGGCTCCTGGTTCAGTTTTCTTTCCTAGATATTATTTAAATGTATTAGCACACTCATTCATTCTATAAACACTTACTGAGCACCTACATGGTTTAAGGACTAGTAGTTTAATTATACCTAGTTCTTTAAATAATCTTTGTGGTCATTTTTTAAACACTGGTCTTGAACTTTCAAAATTGATTGGGAATTACTGATTCTTCATCCACCTATTCTGGGTCAAGTCATAAGATATGATTCAAGAGGCACTCTGTAAAGGCTTGTTTGCTCAAATACACCTTTATATTAGTATACCGTGGTGTCAGAATTATCCACCATCATGGAATAATTCTGTGAAGTGGAGATATTGTCACACTGTTGCTTTTTGGAGATCTTTTTTAAAATGTGAATTTTTTAGAAGGAAAAATTATTGAGCTGTAAAACTTCATGACTTAAGTATATAAAACCAGTTACCTTGAAGAGAGAGAGAGATGATAGATGATAGATTGATTGATAGATAGATAGACAGAATGAGATGGAGGACCAGACTTCAGAAACCGAGAAAATAAAATCGCCAATGGGATTCAAAGAAAAAAGGAGGCCTGAGTAGCTTCAGAATACTGGGATGGAGGGAGAGAAATGGAAGGAAAAAGAAAATAAGGAAATGTAAATTGAGTCTGGTGTCCTTGCCTTGAAAAGTCATGTGAATTTCTTTGAAATAATGCAGCATCTGTCCTATTTTATTTTCCAAAATGTTATTTTAAAATATAAGAAATCGAGTTATCCTTGGTACCCATCTGTTGAATTGACCAAGTGGAGAAGGGGATGAAAAGGACTGAGGGGACGCAATTGAGTCAGAGAGAGTCGTGGCAAATGGAACAAGTTCTCTGAGTCTTGACCTTTTTGCCATTAATGGTGCATGCTGACGTATTCAGTTGTTGTTGTTGGGTTGTTTTTTTTTTTTTTTTTTTTTTATTGCAGTTTTTGGCTGGGGCTGGGTTTGAACCTGCCACCACCTCTGGCATATGGGGCCAGCATCCTACTCCTTTGAGCCACAGACGCTGCCCAGTATTCAGTTGTTTTAAGGAAAAATACACAGTGATCCCAAGGAGAAGCAGGATGCTATCGTATGTGAACAGATTCCACCTTAACAGCCTGTTTTAAATAATTGCTAAGAAAGCAGAAATCAACTAAAGTTTCTCCCCCAAACATTTCTGAATGTTGTAATCACCTAGGAAACTCTTTTAAAAAGATGCATATACCTCCTCTTTCTTGATATTCTCGAGGGATTCTGGAAACCAGGCATCCTCTGTGCGTGTGTGTGTATCTAATTTCACACGTGATTCTGAGATGCACAGCCGGTGTTAACAACGACTAAGCTGGAAATTTGATGAGCTTAGTTTGATTAGATAAACTGCAACCACGGAAAGAACAGGGGAGGCTCTGCTTTCCTGTTAGGAAACATCTACTAATTAAATTTAGGAAGAAATCTTGACAAAAGCTGACAGCAAAGTTTTCTACGCTTGCTGCAAAGGAAAGCACTATGAAAAACAAAGGAAATACTCTCTCTAGGAGCTTATTATGGTGATGGGCATTCTGTCTTTCCATAAAATCCCGCTGTTAGGGTTTGATTTCCTCCCAGCCCTCCCCGGGACCTTGGTGGCACCACACTGACACACTCCACTCTTCCTGGTATCCACCAGGTTCTCTTGTTCCCTACAGAAGTTTGGTCACGGGCCATTTGGCTCTAGCTCAGATTTCCCTCCATTGTCTGCCTGGTCAAGACTATTTGTTCTCCAAGGATAGATTCAAATATTTTCAATAGCTCTACTGAGCACTGATGTCTCCAATGACTGTTCCCTTCTGTAAGTACTGTAATGGTTTGTGCCACTCGTCCTGTCATTATAACATATTGAGCTTCTACCATGTGCTAGGCACCAATCCTACAGCTGGTGAGCGACAGAGTCCGGGAACAGAGAGTCAGCTGGTCCGAATCCCACGTTCTCTTCACTACATCATGTAAGCTTCATCTCCCAACACATACTATCTTGTGCTATGATTACTTGGGCTTTATCTTGCCTCCTAGACTATAAGGTACTTATAGGCAGACATTACATGATATGTATATTATTAATCATATAATGTCTGCCATCGTTTTCACAAAATCATAGAAAAATGAGTTGAACAATGATCAAGCAGCAAGAATTAGCAGTAGCAGGGGATATATATAAATTTAGCCATGCCCTGTGGTAGTACTTGGACATCTGGATGGATTGCAGTTTTTCTGGCATCCTAAGTCTTAAGTTTCTAGGCATTTTACTGTCCATTTTAAAAATAGCTTGTAAGGCCTGGCATGGTGGCTTACTCTTGTAATCCTAACACTCTGGGAGCCCAAGGTGGGAAGGTCACTTGAGCTCAGGAGTTCGAGACTAGCCTAAGTAAGAGTGAGACTCTGTTTCTACTAAAAATAGAAAAACAGCTGAGTATCGTGGCGGGCTTCTATAGTCCCAGCTACTTGCGAGGCTGACGCAGAAGAATCACTTGAACCCAGGAGTTTGAGGTTGCTGTAAGCTAGGTTATTGCCATGGCACATTAGCCTGGGGCTACAGAGTGAGACTCTGTCTCAAAAATATAATAATAATACAGTAAAAAATAAAATACAATAAAAAAATCATACAAGAAAAATATGTATCTTCAAAAAAAAGTACAGTTACATAATAAGCCAAGTAAGCCAAACTTTTGTAATTACTGAAGAATTAAGAAGAAATTATAGGGTAAAAGTAAGTCTTTTAGCACTAAGACTTAGATATTCATGAGGGATATGTCCCAAGACCTTCTCAAATCCCCAAGTATCACTATAATATATAATTTTCCTCATAAAATGCAGTAAAGTATAACTAAAATTTTTAAACGATCCCAGTAGACCCCTAATGAGTCTATAGACACAGAACAAAAGTCATTTATAATGCTATTAACATAAATTCTGAATTGAGCCCTGGCTGAAACATTTTCAAACACCACTTTTTCTTGTTTCCTTATAGAACACAAGGTGTGCTCAATTTCATCTGAGTCACCACTAAATTTATGGAGAACTTCAATTTCCCGGCTAAGACTCATCAACTTTTAAAAACCATTTCACTTAAAAAATATTTTTTTTATCATAAGAATTAGCAATTTGCTTTCTATGAGGATCTTTTCTGTTAAAGTGTTTTGATCAATTCAAAAGACTGTTTTAAACTTTTAAGTTTAAAAAAAAAAAAAAAAGGCAAGACTACACTTCAGTGGAGGGGCCAGCTAGATAAGCTCTTAAAAGTTCAGGTTGTTCTTAGCCAACTGACTCATTCACACTAGCCTTGCTACCTGGTTCAAATTTCTTAAAGAATTACATATTAATACATGTTCTGTGGCAGTGCTTTTCAACTGGTGTGCCATGAGAAGATCTTCGGTGTGCCATGAAAATTTTTCAAGATAATTAATTAAATTATTTTCAAAAGAAGTTCAAAGCACAGTAAATATATCTGTATGTATTTTACACTTTTTTTATCAATATAATTTAAGTGTACTGCAGAAGTATAACTATAGGATGGAGTGTGCCATGAGATTAAACAGGTGGAAAAATAATATTCTATGGGATCATTCACAAATAGCTGAAACTGCAGACATTTAGTCTATGAATTTCAGAGATTTATTATAATATGTAGTAGTTTTCTCTAATTCTTATTTCTTTCATGGTTTCCAATATATTCACCAATAATAAAAAGGAATTTATTGTTATTATTGAGTATGCATTTACAGTTTATGTTTCCAGAGTTTATATTACTGTTGATACTGTGCCAGGAATAAAAACATGGTTTATAGTTAGTCTCTGTCACATGACAAGACACCATTACCATTTTTTTGACAACTATCTTGAAGTTTATTCATGCTCAAGACCGAGTACTTGGCTTGGAGTAAATGAAGATCGCTTTAGCACAGAGGATCCAACAGAATGATCAGACCTTCAAAGAATTTCTAGTTCAGCCTAGTACTAGCACTCTTATTATATTTGTTAAAAATATGTATGTGTGTATAATATGCATACGTGTGTGTTCAATAAAAACAATGCATGTGTGAGACAATTTAAATAACTGTTTTACACAAGCACATTTTTATGTAGCATTTTACAATTTTTCAAAAGTAATCTGGCCCCCTTGGAGCAGTTAAATTTTTAAAGAGAAGCAGGAGATGAAGCTCAGAGACCTTGCATAACATGTACCATCATTTTAAAGAAGCACCAAATAGCAGAGCTGAGCAGGAGGGGTGTGTGGCTCTGGATAGTGGACCGAGGGAACCCAGTGTTCCCGACCACACAATTAGAAGGCAATTAGCAATGATCAAATCAGCATAGTGGTAGATGGAATAAACATTATGTAGCTTCTAAGTAAATATTGAAAGATACTTTCTAAGCATTCAATTAATTTTATATTACCCAATATCTATGTCTGAACAACAAAAACTACCCTTCATTCTTTTGCTCCTCTACACAGACATCGTCATCATTTAATTTGTAGCAAAAGCCAAATGTCATAATGCTTCAGAGGAGTTAATTCATTTCTTAGGTTGAGTCTTGTTTAGACCTTTTTCCTTTCCTCCTTAGTGAAGAAAATACTTCTACCTATCCATAACTCATAGGAATGTGAGTGCCCGCATTTGTAGTTTCAACTGTTGGTGAATGATCTGATATAAAATACAACAGCGCATGTTTTGCAAAAACTTTTGAATCATATAGTGAGGCTGGTGTCCCTGAGTTACTGGCTAAGACTTAACGTTTATGAGTTTTCCAATACATGTACCTCAGTTTTCTTTTTGTGTGTTGCATATAGAGCCTGATTGTAGAGACAGCAATCATATAAAACATTTCAACATAGCATTTGTTTTGAAAGTGCATTTCCTTCTAATAAAGTTTTATTTGCGATGATGACTTATCAATGATTAGTACATCTATGGAGTCTTTTTTGGTGTTGGTATTATGATTGCCTCATGAATGATATGGCATGATGCAAACAATATATGACTTCTGTGAGCAGCTCAAAATCTGGAAGCAAAGAGAAAATTTAAGTACATGAAATTAAAATAATATAAAGGCAACTATAAAAGCAAATTGATGATTTGTGTTGGTCATAGACTATACCTAGAGTTATATTTGACTTTCTCGGAGGGTTATCAATAATTCCCCATCTCCAGGGTGCCCAACTGAAACCCCAGTCACTCCTTCTCCCCTTATCCTCTCATCCTGCTATAGATTTCTTATCATCTACTTGAAATGTATATTGTGTATTCATTTATTCTTTCCTTCTGCAATTTTCCACTAGAATGAAAACTCTGTAAGAACAGTAACTTTGTCTTATTATAAATACATCCCATCAGATAGACTAACAGGTAAACATTTGTTAAACAAAATAATTAAAAATATCATGAAGTCAATATTATTAGGGATTGGTGGCATGACAGGACGCTCACTACGGTGCACATGGGATAATCTGGGTGATGACGCTTTATTGTTTACCGGGCACATATTTTAACTATTACACAAATTCAGGTCTTCATTCAGCAACAAGACTAATGATGGATCACAACAGGAAAATGATATGAAAGAGGATGAAGTGATCATCTTTACAATTTCTTTGAGATTGTGGTTGATCTCAGCCTGACTTCTTTTAAAGCCAGGAAAATCAGTATTTATTTTTATTGCTTCACTTTATATTGTTATGAGGATGAAATATATGATATGTAGTGTTCTATCAGTTGTCCACTTACTAAGGATATCAGTAAAATCTCTTCTGTGTTAAGATTTTATAGGTATACATAGTAATAATAAATGTACTCAACTTTGGACTTGAAATTTTCAGAAAGTCTAAATACAAAGTTAATTGTTCTTAAAATATATTGTATATTTTGGTATTCTAGAAGTGATATAAAATGTCAAAATATTTATATTCTTTGTAAATTTTAACATTCACAAAAATTCACAAATATGGCAAAAATTATCTGACAGTCATTTGAGTGTGTATCTTTTGGGTTTTTTTTGCTTGTACAAAAGGTCTCTATTGGCGGGGGAGGCTGCAGAGCAGCATTAAGGAGGAGAAGGGAGAGAGAGAGAGAGAAAGGGGGAGGAGAGAAGAGAGAGAGGTAGACAGATATGGAGGAGAGGGGGGCAGAGAGAGAAAAAGAGCCATTTGAGTGTGTATTTGTGCTGAAATGTAAGATAAGACATTTAGCTAGTATGTCATTCATGTACTGGGATGCAAAGAAATTTCTTTTTTTTTTTTTGCAGTTTTTGGCCAGGGCTGAGTTTGAACCCGCCACCTCCAGCATATGGGGCCGGTGCCCTACTCACTGAGCCACAGGCACTGCCCCTGCAAAGAAATTTCTTACCCTTAACCTGTTAGTAGCCAGCATCGTGCAGATCACTTTCATACAGGATTAAATACTGGAAATAAAGAAGATTAGAGTTTACATTGCTAACTCTGATTACATCCCCAAAAGAAATATACTTGGTTTTGAATGTGCTTATAATATAAAAGTCTCTTTCCACTCTAATATGGATAATTCAAAGTTAATAGCATCACCATAAAACAATGAATCTATGCAGGCCTCAAATTGGCAGTAATTCTATATCCTAAAATAAATTTAGCAATGCTCATTTCTATTTATGAAATAGTAACAAAATTTTTATTTGTGTTTATTCTTCTTTTCTTTAAAAGCTGCTTTGGCTTTAAGTTCATCCTACCAAATTGCCCCCAAATCTAGGATATTCAGTAGTTTTTTCTTATTCACCTTGGAAACCATTTTCTCTGATTTAAAGCACCATAAATAAATTATTAGCTTTAGTTAAATGTGAAATAGAACAGACATAAAAAGAAATTCTGTGTTTTTTGCTACTCAGTAGTAAAATCTAATTCTGTTATCTTTTCTAATGTTTCTTTGAAAGTACAGAACTCTATTGATATTTTTTGCATTTCTTTCTCATAATGTCCAGATACATAATAAGCATTACTTACTCATCTGTTTAATAAAATTCTATCAAGCAATCGGGGTAAAAATGTATATAAAGTCCCAAGGAAAGATAAATGAAAACATTCTTTCAAAGGCTGTAGAAAGTGTGTGTGATATGAATGGGAAAGTTATTGTGGATGAAGGAAATGATTTTAATAAAGTCTGATCTAGTAGTTAAACACAGGCAGACTAATTATGGCCATCCTAACACATTAGAGAGTGACCGTTTTTCACTGATATCACACACACCCACATACCCATATATGTAAAATATAGGCTATTTTATATTTCTTACTTACTTAGAAACAATTGTGGCTATAGCATAAAAGCAGTATTAATTTTTCTCCTTAAAAGATATCTCTATGGAGTATGAGGTTCAGAGAACTCCTTAAGTTATACATTGTGGAAGAATCAAATTATGCACGTGCTGTCTGATGACGACTATGTGTGTGGCATACATGCTTTGTATGCTCTGCTCTTCCTGGGCAGGAGATGTTTTAAAGGCTTCTGATCGGTTGTGGCTGGACATTTTGCATCAACTGAGAAATCTACGTCTGTCCTTTTCACTAGTTGCCCCCATCATAGATTTCTGCTGGTCCCAGGCCCAGTGTTACTGACCACCTGGGTCTTCTGGGGTTATGTGTTTCAAAGGTCTATTTTTGCGTGACTGCTTTTTGTAAAAATGTATTTAAATTTTACCTACAAGCACAGCACGTAGTAACAAAGGCAAGGGAATTATAAGCACCAAAAACCAAGCACCAGAATTTATTTAATGTAATATTATTTATATTAAGACCTGGAAATGATTTCAATCCAAAAATTGAGAAATATATATAAATAATTAAGTAAAATACAAATAAGGCATGATATATAAGTTATCATATAAAATATTACATGAATATTAACTTTTTAAGAAATAGGGTCTTATTCTGTTGCCCAGGCTGGAGTACAATAGCTGTATCACAGTTCACTGGAACTTCCAACCCCTGGACAACAGGGATCCTACCACTTTAGCCTCCCCAAATTCTGGGATTCCAGGCATAAGTCACTGTGCCCAGCCTAAAATGATAATTTAGCAAAGTTTAATGATGTCGGGAATGTCCATGATATAATGTAAAAATGAAGACTATATAAGTAAAAATAGTAAGAATTAAATTTTGAGAAAAGTTTATTCTTAGTCAAAAAAAATAGGAGAAAATATGGCTTTTTAATATTGCTATTGTTTAGTTGTTTAATTATGAATAATTTTATTTTTTATTTTTCTTCTTTATTAAAGTTGTTATTTTCTTCCACCGTAATTAGCAAATCATACTTTTAGTGCCAGGAAAAGACTATCTTAAAGTAACATCTCATAAAATATTTAATGCAGGAATTTTTTATACATTTTGATACATAGCACACAGTTGTTCTTTTTCTTTTTCTTTTTTTTTAATTTTTATTAAATCATAATTGTGTACATTGGTGCAATCATGGGGCACAATGTGCTGACTTTATATACAATCTGAAATATTTTCATTGAACTATTTAACATAGCTTTCGTGGCCTTTTAATAACTA
>CAUYRH010115444.1:0-19703 GCA_963574655.1 Perodicticus potto | reverse complement strand
CAGCTACTTGGGAGGCAGAGGCAGGAGACTCGCTTGAGCCCAGGAATTGGAGGTTGCTGTGAGCTGTGATGCCACGGCACTCTATCCAGGGTGATAGCTTGAGGCTCTGTCTCAAAAAAAAGACCCACGGGAAAGTTTTCCATGAAGAGTCATTTCCTAACTGGACTGGCCTGAAGTCCATGCAGAATAGGTAATTTGAATCCTGTTCTTACTCTATTCCAATTCATGCTACTGTCCTAACCTCCACTCCATTCTAGGCTGTTCTATTTCATTTCATCCTAGATGGAATTATTATGAGATAATATATGTAAAGTCCTCAGAACAGTTTCTGGCACAGAGCAAGCACTAAATAACTATTGGCTACTATTATACACTCTCTTAGAGATATTATTTTTAACCTTTAATTCATTAATTACTCAATGAATATTAGTTGTGCACCTAGTACAAACTTGCCCCTGTGTTCAGTGCTATTAGTTCAAGAACAAACAGAAATAGATATTGGCTCTCCCCTCCTGGAGCACCCTGGGCTGAGGGGATGCCCTGTGCCAAGGTCCTGAGAGGGACAGGTGCATCGTGGCTGGTCTGAGAGGCTGGAGGAGGCCAGTGCTGGCTAAGCCGGGAGAGGTGGGAACAGGTGAGCACCCAGGGCCTGGAATCAATGGAGCCTTGCTTTCAAAGGTAGGAGGACGTCATTGAGTCCAGGTCATATCACCAGCATCGGCTACCCCAGAATCAGGGACATCGAAATACTTAATAAATGCTCTTCGAATAATAAATGATGGAGAGGCTTGCAAGTTAATAATAATAGCAGCTGAGATTCATGAGTACTCACTGTGTTCAAGGCCAAGTCTAAGGACTTGCTCTGTGATAGCTCACATAATCCTCGCGACAATTCAGTAGGGTGAGTGTTATTTTAATCACCTTTATCCTGCTGAGGAGGAAATGCCACCCTGAGGGCTGAACAGCCTGCCCCAGTCACACAGTGGGTGAGTGTGGCCAGGATCCAGCCCCAGTGGATGCGTGGAAGGAGGGAAAAACTTTTGCTAACGAAGCACCAGGGAATGAGAAGCCTTATCTTCAGCTGAGTCTCCAGCCATAAAGATTGTTCCCGTTCCTGCTCGCCGTGTGTGTTGTCAGTGTTCGTCAATTCTCATTGAGTCACCTAATTAGAGGTAATCCAATTAAGCCTGGGTCTGCCTTCTGCGGTTCTGCTGGACTCACAGCGCTTTCTCTCCCCTCTGCAGGAAGTGGATGCCTTCGCCAGATCCTGGGAAGCAATGCAGACATTTATTTTTAATGAGAGAGCTGAAACATGAATCTAAGATCTCCTATCAGTAGCTGTTTGCTCTGAGCTAGGTTTTCTAACAAATAATTGGTTTGAGATCTCTAGGTAGACTTGACTTTATAAATCGGGATCCCGGTCACACAGAAATAAGCGACTTCCTCCCTTGCTATGTGAAGTGTGCCCTTCCTCCACAATGGCTGGTTTGAAGAGTGGCCTCATGGCGATTCACTCGCCAGCGTTGGGGCCTTGGCCTCTTTTATCATTATCACATGTGAGGAGTCTTTTTTTCTTCCTCTTTATTTTTCTTTCAAGTACTTTTCCCCTAAGGAAATAAGCAAACAGTTTTGACAGCCATGGTTATCACCTTCCGGGTACAACTCTTTCTGTAGAAATTGAGCTGCGAGGTTGTTTGAAGTAATTGCTGTGCACGAGGGGTGTGCAAGAAAATTCTAAGCCATTTTTTAAAATAATGAGAAATATGGAAGCTGGACACCTCTAGATCTTGCATTCTGTCTTGTCGTCAGCCTTGTCTGGAGCCAGGGTAAGCCTGGGCAGCAGTCAGCAGTCAAGTGAACTCTGTAAAACCACAATGAAATTGTAATTAATTGAGGTCAAGGAAAACATTGGGGGTTTTCAGAGAAACAGTTTGGTTTGCTTTGGTTTTAGAGTTTGACAATGATTATGTGAGAGAAACAGAGATGGAAATTTGCATTTGTTTTGAAAATTGAGAGCAAAACCTTTTAAGGGTTGACATTTTCAGCAATTGGATTATTTGTTAGCTTGTCTTCAAAGGTCTTCACCCTAATCCGGAACGATTTCTGTTTTGTGGTATTGGTATATTTGTTAATTTCTTTTTGAACATAGGAAAACATTTTAGAGATGTAACGCAACGATTCTGGGGTGGGGGAGAAGTTTGGGCAATGACATTCAGTAAGTCAAATAATGTGCCGTCCATGGTGCTTAGTGCTGGGGGGTTAAAGAAGGATGGATCAGGCACTGCCCCACCATCCAGAGACTCCTGCTCTGGCAGAAGAGTGAGAAGAAAAAGTGCAACGATTGGTTGTATAGCTCTCTGTGGAACCCTTCCACATGTCAGATGTCATACATTTGACCTTGCTTAGTCTTCATAATAAACCCACAAATTAGGGGCTATTTGTCCCTTTCATAGGTAAGAACTGAGGCTCAGAGGCAAGCCAGGCTCCATAGCAAGGCAGGGCTGGACTCAGGGCTTTCTACTCCAAACCCCTCACTGCTCCTTCCATGCCCCACATATCCCCCTGAGCCCCCAAAGGAGAGATGGTGGTTCAGTGGAGTGCTGTGTCATTTTGAATTACTTGACAAATTACTTCTGTGAGAAGCCAAGTGTAGGGAAGGGCTGAGAGTGCCCGGAGGAGGTGGCAGTTGCGGTCAGCACTTCGGAAGAAGCACAGATGGGTTATAAAGTTGTAGCAAAGGGGCGTAATGATTCCAGGAGTGAAATGACTCGGAGATTGACAGTGACGCTTTTACAGCTTTCCAGCACATCTGTACCTGCTACTCAGAGGCTATTTCTATACTCACAAAGTGAAGTGTGTCATGGGCAAAATGTCTAGACATTATAATGGCTTTGTGACACAGAGCACATTCTACCAATCTCCAAGTAATCACCAGCAAATGCACAGGAAAATTTCCCTGATGTTGGTCCACAGGCCTTTGGGAAGGTGATATCTGCCAGTCTGGGAATACAGAGGGCAAGACAAAGTGGGCAGAACAGGAAAGGGCCCCACTTTCTGGAGTTGCACCCTGTGCCTTTTACCTACCCCACTCCCAGACTTTAAGTGGCCACAGAGCCAAGAAGCCAGAGAGGGTAGTTCAGAGTGGCTTAATGAAAGGGTGTGTTTTGAGCCACTGGGATTTTTGACAGCAATAAACTCTGCTATTTGTAGAGCAAACATCAACAGATGACAGGTCCTGGGCAATTCCCGGTCTCATGGAATCAGCACAACAACTCATAAGGTGTTTTTTCTTATCTCCATTTCCATTTGAGAATTAAATAACTGTCCTCAAAACCAAACTCCTAGGAAAAAGTTGGGTAAAGATGAAATATGATGAGGTTAATTCTAAGCCAAGCACCATTTCACAATACAGAGAGACCGTGGACTTCTTGACACGAAGCCTTCCTTATACTTGCTGCCCTGTTGTCGCACCTGTGATCATGATTTAAACACCAAGACCCTGGGATGGGGAAGACTTCATGGTAGTCCTGTTGCCCACGACTTGACATCTGTTGCTTCTCGCTCCTCCTCCCTGCCCCACCCTCATTACTCTGGAGAAGACCCTCCCCACGTGCCACCTCCCCTGGAGGCCTTACTGGACTGCCCAAGCAACAGAGCTGGACACCCTTTCTGCCTCCATGATACTCTCCAGTGTTATCCAAAACACTCTCTAGTGTTTTTACAAAAATAAGAAAATTTTAAAACACAAAACAAACAAATAATAAAACTGAGCTCCAAAAACTGATCACAACTGGAGGACTTGAAATATTCACTCAGACAGAAACAGGATCTAGGCCTCCTGGAAAGCTTGTGACAAGGGGCAGCCCCCATATTTGGATTTTTCATAAGGATCTGGATGTGTAATCTTTAAGTAACCCTAGAGTAGCTAAGAAGAAAGGCACAGCCATCCTTTTGAGTCTAACCCTGAAGATGGAGCTTGCGCTCTCACCACAGTTCCCAGCACTCCCTAGCTTCCTCCTACCAGCCCCACCTCCGTTCATGTGCGTCGCCTGGCCTGGGACATTGGAGACATGAGCAGGCTTGAGAGAACCCGCGGTTGAACAAAGCTTCCTTGATCTTGGTTAGATTAGAGAGTTAGATTGCTTTGCAGCGTATGCCAAGGAAATTATTAGAAAGTTGTGGCTGCTTGCTGGCAGGGGGCCACATGTCAGAGCATATTGAGGAAAGGTCTGAATGTCAGGAGGGTGGCTTTCACCCACATCCCCGGATCCTGCCTCAGAGCCCAGAGCCTCTGCAGGCACGGACCAGATTCAGAAGCTGGAGAAGCCATCCTTGAACTAAGTAAGTAAAAAACGTGTGTAAAAGAACAGGGAACTTTTGACAAAGATAGTTCCACAAATCGAATTATGCACAACGCCTGTGATGTGCCAGCCAATCACGAATCTCGTAATGGAGAAAGGCGGAGGCCAAGAGAATTCACTCAGAAGAAAACACACGTCAAGCCTAATTAATGATTCCAGAGCGATCAACCGGGCTTTTCTGATTTAAAGCCCCACAGACCAATTAACTTTAATTGGATTTGATTGTATTTGCTATTTTAATTAGTAGGCAAATTATGAAAATGTTTATTTCTTCTTGTGAATGCTTTATCCTCTCACTGTCATGGCTTTTTTGTCTTCTACTATGCCAAGTTCCATTGTTCCCTGGTTCAGGTCCTTTAGTTATGAAACTGTTTTACAATGAGTAAAAGGAGAGTAAAAGATTCAAGTGTCCTGGGGAGACTCTGCAAAGTGGCAGTTTCTTGAATATGGGGGCTCCCCCTTGTCACAAGTTTTCCAGGAGGCCTAGATCCCGTCTCTGTCTGAGTGAATATTTCAAGTCCTCCAATTGTAATCAGTTTTTGGAGCTCATGGCTTAGTCTGACACAGGGTTGGGGGTAGAGGTAGAGAGGATAAAAGGTGGAGAGTGTTGGGCCACTGCCTCTAAGAAGATTTCTGTATCACTGAGGCAGTGGGCGAGGGAGGAGGGGAGCTCAGTGGAGGGCGAATGAGTCAAAGTAGGCTTCTGGAGGAGAGCACATTTACCCTTGTTATGGTTCTGAGGAAACTGGAAGTCTTTAGACTTATTTGTTCAGTAGGTCATCATTTGCTGGTGACAGCTGTGTGTGAGGCTCTGTGCTAGATTCTGGGGCTACAGTGATAAGTGAAACCAGCCATATTCTTCACAAGCCAGTCTGGGACAGACAAATTAGCATATGGTTACAACTCAGGTGAGCAGTGGGGTAAAGGAGGTAAGCCTGCACACAAGGGTGACACAAGGAGTGTGTCCTTGCCCTGCCTGAGATCACTGAGGGAGGAACCCAAACTTGAGTTCTGGAGGAGAACCACGTCATGCCATGACCAACAATGGCAGCTGTTTGAACATGGGTGGGCATGGGATGGATCTCACAGAACTGTGATCAAGTCCAAATTCAATAGCACATGTCAGATGTCTACTGCAGTGCTAGCACAAGTGGGCACTTCCTAAACTGTGCTCACACTCTTGCAATTATTTTATATTTTTTCCCATGGAACCCCTTCTTCAGCTATACTGGGAGTAATGTGGAACACAACCAATGGTCGGTGATTGACAAAGGGGCTCACGCCTTTACCAGGGGTTGTGGGAATGTGTGATCAAATGCTGAAATTGCTTTGGCGGCAAATGATATTCTAATCTGTCACTGCATTTGTGAAGATAATATTTCATTTCACGTAGTTAGTGTAGGCATTGCTAAATTGTTATACCACTCTACTTTTGAAGAGACACCTCATATTAATCTCATCTAACTATGTCAAATTTTAGACTCACTGTGAATGCAAATAAAGCCTGCCATTAAATAATGCTGTCAGGAATGCTGATGGGGAAATTATCCCATTTTAGAGACAGTTCTGGGAAATCAAGAAAATAAGTTCTTGGTGTTAAGCAGAGTCATAATAAAGTAAATTATTAGAGGTATTTCCAGTTGAGAATTTCAGTGATTTCCTGGATTGGTGGGTCCTCTGGGAACAACACTTCTTTATAATGAAGTTGAGCCTTAAAAAAAAAAAGCCAAACAAAGCAAACGGTCTTCATGAATTATACCAAGGAAGCGTTGGTGGACCAGATGGCTCAGTTAAAAACAGGGTTGCTGCTTCTTGCATTATCCTTCAAAAGTACAGGTGGCAAAAGTTGAGGGAATCTTCTGGGAGGGCTGATCTGATAAGTTGCCTCAAGCAACTGGAAGCCACAGCTTCCTGACATGATCACAGGAAGAAGGCTGCCTGCAAAGACGGAGGAAGTAGGGGTGAGGCCTTGGAGGCCAGAGACTTCTGCTGGTAGTTAGCAACCTCCCAACCAGGCCTGTCTCCTCCCGGAAGTGCCCCTCAGCCATCCAGCTCCAGTCCATGTGGTAGAGTCTGCCATCTGGAAAAGGCCCTGTAGCCATAGACCTCCACTTCCAGGATCAGTCCTGCCAGTGACCAGTTGTGTCAGGACTCACAAACCTCTCCCAATTTTGTGTTTCTGCAAAACAGAAAACCTATCTGCTTTACTACTGCGAACAGTATTTTTTCTGCAAAACAGAAAACCTATCTTTATTTACTACTGGGGCTCAAGTGAGACGGCATATGTGCAAAACTTTGGGAACTCTATTTATTCTCCAAATACTGTAAGGGTGTGTTGCCGTTACCTGATTCAATATACAATTGTAAGATAAATGAGTAAATGTTAATGTTCATATAAAAGATGCAACTGTGTTGTCCCTCACATTTAATACTGGGGCTGTTAGCTCCCCAGGATTCCTCCCTGTACCTCCCATCAAGAGGCCTCTTAATCAAGGCCTCTGGAGACTGTGTCCCCTAGATCATGTACTAATTGTTCACCACTTTGGAGTCAGGACCACTTTGCAGGATGTGCAGACTTTGCATCGTGTCGGTAGTGCCCGCCAGAGTTGTGCAATTCATTCATTACATTGTAACCCTGGTAGGTGGCATATTAGTTACTCTTCCCATCACAGATGAAGACAGTAGGGTACAAGGAAAGTAGAAGACCTGGCCAGAGCAACTCACACTATAAGTGATGGAGTGCTGAAGGCCATGGTCTTAATGCTTGTGCTATGTCATCACTTGGGCAGTTTTCTGAGGTTGCTGTCATCCAGGTGATCTGAGGTACCGTGGGCATAGGACCTCCACAGTTACATGTGGTCCAGTGACTAGCCAAGGCTTGAGGCATGGAGTGGGGCATAAGGTAAGGAAAGACTTGGAAGGCTGAGTGGTGAGAGGATTTCCAAAGGTTGCGGGGAAAGCAGAGAGCAGGGTGAGCTTCAATAAAGATAGAGCAAGTGGACCTGGAATGCGGGTTTCAAACTAAGCGTGGTGTCAGGGTGCTGGGTTTCTGCAGAAGCTGCTATGTGGTACCTGGCAGAGCCGAGTAGCTAATGGATAGCCCCTCTAGGATGTCTGCTCCCAGAAAATTAACAAGAGCCCTTCACATTATGACCTAAATATGAGTGATTAATGCTGAAAACTTTGCTACTGCCAAAAGATAATTTTTCCCCCCTATACTATTGAACAAACAGACTTTGGCACACTCCACATGCTGGAGTTTGAGGAACTTACTGTGATGCAGGGAAGGGTCTAGAAACCCAGGAGTCTTCATCAGAGCTCCTATGTCCTGCTGGGGGCCTCAGGAGTGTCATTTAATAAACGCACATTTGGTGTCTTCTTTGGCCTAGGCTTGTGATGACTGTTAAGAAAGAGTAAAGTGGGTTTCACCTGTACACTTCTGAGATGTGTATACTTTTGTGCTATAATTGGGTTATAGCCTTCATATGAAAGCTATAAATTAGCTTTATAGCAGGGCTGAATACATTGGATACTTTTTCTCCCATTCTTGAGATACTTTGCTAAGAAGAATGTGTTCCATGTTATGTCGAACAGTTGGATGAAAATATTTCAGATTTTATATGAAGCCAGCACATTGTACCCCATGATTGCACTAATTTACACACCTATGATTTAATAAAAAAAAAAGAAAGAAAGAAAGAGTAAAGTGGAAAATTTGAACTTTAAAAGAATTTTTAAAAGCAATCAAACAAAACAATCTGTGCTCTGGGTTCTTGAGAGGCAAATTGATTTAATGTATTTTTCTTCTTTTCTATGAAGGTGAAGTAAACATTTTCTGCATATTATCATAAGAACCTGTATGTAAAAGCAAATAAGAATTTGGACTCTGGAGTCGAATCATCCTTGGATTTATACTGTGTTCTAACTCTATAACCTTGGACAAGTTAATCAGTCTCTTTGGCCTCAGTTTCTTTATGAGTAAAATGCAAATAATAATAGTCTTGGATCGTTTAGGATTTTGCCGAGTGTAAGAATACTAGAATTACGCCCCCATCTCCCTGCGCCATGGCCTTGGCTAGTTCCTGGACTACATGTCTTCCTGTGCCCACAGCACCACATATCACCTGGGTAATGCCAATCTTAACAACTACCCACGTGATGACATAGCGCAAGTGTCAATGAGGAATTAAGAAGATGTCTTGTTTCACGCTATGGGGCACCATCTAGAGGTGGGGTAGCAGATCCAGCTGCTCAGTGATGGCATCAGGAACCTAGGTCTCCCTGTGCCTCTGTCCTGTTGTCTTAGCATTGGTGCCATGCTAAGGGTGGTTCTTTGAGATCATAAAGTGGCCACCAGTGGTGCTGGGGTCCGTGTGCCTCTCTGTTCTCACCTAGCATGAAAAAGCCAGAGAGCCATTTCCCACAACCCTGGTGCCTGTGTCCTTACCTTCCTCGGTCTGTCTGGGCCACAGTCATGAGTCCTGTTCCAGTTTAGTGACAGTGGCCGGGAGACACCATGCACTGGCTTTCTTCTTAAGTAATCAGGCTGCCTCTATGGGGTGAGGGATGGGCCAGTTGCAGGACAGATCAGGATCCTGTTAGGAAAGGAGAGATGCTGAGAAGGCAGCTAGCAACAGAGTCCACACGATGGGCCAGGGTCCAGCAGGCCACCATCCAGAAGGGCCACGAAAAGAGGTCCATGAAGAATAAAGAGATGACAGGTGGAAAGTTGTGAGCGTGTACTTTTACCTGATTACAAATCACTCTACTAATAAGCAAAGGTACAAACCTTTCTAGGACTTTCCCTCCGTCTCCGTTTCAAATAATAACCACTTTGCTCTTTTGAAACTTCCCCAGGCGCAGCACTCTGCTGATGCTTTGGAGAAGTGGCAACTCTGTCACCTCCCCTCAGAGAAAAGGCTGCTTTCCCTACAAACACTTCGCTGCTGCCTTGCAGCTTTTCCGTTTTATTGCAAGTGCATTCCCAGTACTGTCTGAATGCTGTATTCCAGTATCCTAAACAAACGTCTTTGTCACACTGCGAGATGCATTCGCATCTGACGTGTCATCTAGGAGCATAAAGAATGTCCAGGTCTGACCGTCAGCAGCCACGCATCGCACCTTCCCAGAGCTCCTGCGGCCCTGACAGCCCCTTGTGCTCAGGTTCACGTCACCATCCCTGCAGGGCGCAAGCCAGTCCTGAGGCCCCGAGAACATTCCTGTGTGGAGGCTGACAGCTGCCCACCGGAAGAGCCTTGTAGACTTCGGGCACTGGGTTTTCTTGTCAGAGGTTGTCCCACTTATGGTTTTCAGGTAGGGGGTGCAGACCTTGGTAACAAGAAAGACAGAAAGGGAACCTCAGCTGTGGGTCCCACTATTTGAAGCAATAACACAATCACTTTCTCCTGAAGGAGAAAAAAGCATGTGATAAGACGGATAAGGAAAATAATCTTCAGATTTTGTAACTGTTAGATGCGGCTGTCACATGCTTCAGGGCACACTCTACTCCCCTGGCACTGAGTGGAAACCTCAGGCTCATGGTGCTCCTGAGAGCAGGGTGGCACAGAGCAGGCTCCACCTGCAGCCCAGTAATGTCCATGGGGGAGGGCAACGATGTGTCTTCTGGATTACACAGGATTTAGGAACACTGTTGTTATTAGTTGGAGCCTGGAACCATGTTAAAAGCAGGAAAAGTACAACCTCAAGCAGCATCAGAAGTTTAGGAGCAGATGACAGGGGTGTGCAAGGGGCCTAGGTGCTTTATGTTTGTTATTATAGTTTGTTTGAAGGGAGGCGAGCAGGAGTCACAAAAATAGACTGTGAAGTCAGGAGCAACACTGAATGGTAATATGCAAAGGATGTACCGAGAGTGTCAATGAATGACCTCATATCTTTTGGGGACATGGGGTTAAAATCAGTGGGCTTGGTTACAAAGGGTAAAGGGCAAAGGCATCCTAAGTGACTGACTTCTTGTGAGTGTTTGTGATGAGTGATTATAGAAAACGGTGGCTTCCTTTCACTGCATAGATCTGCCTTGAGCAGAATACAGTTTATTCCAGAGATGAGGCCTGGGACCCTGATGAGAGGGTTAGAATAGGTCTTCCCCTATTCTAATAAGACTCTGTATATCTGTAGGCCTGGTGTGAATCGAATCACAGACTCAAGCCTCCTCAGCCTGCTTCTATCCCCTCTGATAACACCCAACGCTGCCCACCCAGCCTCCTGTGTGTGAGCCTGTGTCCCCCAGCCCCAGACTCGTCTCCTCCTCCCCCGAAGCTCCCAGCAGTGGCCTGTATTGTGTGATCTTAGCACTGCTTTCTGTTCCTACACTCTCAGGTGTGGCTTCAAGCTCAGGTGCCCCACCCTCCCTCAGAAGGGTTGGAGGGGACCGATGGGGACCCTGGAAGCTAATAACTTGGCACCCCTTCAAGCTGATGATTCTTCAATTTTTGCTGCACATTTTAGAAATGCAAATGAGGTTGGGGAGGGAAGGAACCGAGGAGCTGCACACCCCACTGAGAACCCAGCCCCTCGGCTAACCTGAGTTACCCTCCCAAGAAGGCAGTTAAGAGATGCCCCTGGTTCCTTACCCCCAGAATTTATCGGACCGTCCTCTCTGAAAAGAGTTCTGGGGAATACATTTCCCCCCACTTCTGCTATTTCAATGTCCGATACAGCCTGGTGCTCGAGGTACCATTGCTGCTCCAGCTTCCCTTAGAACTGAGCTCCAAGCAAGGGAAGGAGGGCTGGATTCTGCTGAGGCTGCAGCTTTGTCTCATACAGGACGAGCATTTGGGGCACAGCAGCCTCAACTAGCTTTTGTCTGCAGGACGAACACCAGCCTCCTCTCTGTCACTTTCTATTGCTCTATTTCTCCAGACCCCAACACCCCACCCCACCCTGAGGGAAAGGGAAGCCCTGGGGCAGGAGCCGTTCTCAGAGGAAGAGCATTAGTCCTAGCTAAGTTTTAGAGCAAGCCCTTTGTCAGTGAAGGAAAAAGATGGAACTGTACTACTGGGGAGAGATGACCTTCCCCAACCCAGGTCATGCGCTGTTGGTCTCCATCGGGCTTCTTGGTGCAGAATCTCAGATAACCAGGTGGCAACATCCTGGCTTGAATACTGAGATGGGAACTTACTCTGAGTCATTTTCGTGCACACCATTTAGAAATATTAATAAATACATATGGAGCACCTGTCCCCATGACAGGCTCTATGCTGAGAACTGGAGATAGAAACACAAATGGGATACAGTTTCTGCTTAAGGCATCTCAGAGGCTACTGGGGGAGATGGATGAGAAGACAGATGAATGTGGCCCTGAGCAATGGGGTGGCGATTGTCTCGTGGGGTTATGGTTCAGAGGAGAAGGGTAAGTGGTGGCCAGGGAATTCCTAGGGCAGAAGGCAACCACCTGCATCTTTTATAATAAGGCCTTCATTATTTTTTGTTGGACCTTAAATACATACATGAAAAGGTTTCCCTGAATGCAGGTTTGAATGAGAGTGTGTAAAAGAGAAGGCACTGTGTATGTTTTGCCTCTCACATCCCCCGGAACACACCATCACTCCTGGAATCTCTGAGTCCTGGTTGTAAAGCCTCTGAGAGATTTCTGGGTTACAAAGTTCTGATGGAATCAGTGAATCAAAAAATAAATCCCCTATTTGCAAACTAGCATCCCTGCTATGCAAAATCCTGTTTCCCTAGGCAGAAGTTTCTCACCCTCAGAAAATCATGTACATTATTTGAATTAAAATCTAAGGGAGAAATAAAAAGCATACCTCATGCTGGGTAGATTTTCTCTAATGATCTGATCCATGCCCCTTTTGGGGGTGGGAAGTTATTACAGCCATAAATATTTGTAATTCTTTCTCTGATATATTATATTTGTTAACAGCGCCACATGGTAGATGCTGTGCTTGAAAAAATAAGAATATTGAGTGGCGAGGACTGAAGAGAAAACCAGGAAGGAAAGGGGTTCTCTCCCTGAGCATGCTCCTCCAGCAGTGCCCCCCGCCCCCAGCAGTGGGCTTCCTAGGTTGTCCCTTGGTACTGGGGTAGGGGATGGTAGGGGTTCTAGACCACTTGTTAGGGAACTTGGATTCCAGTTCAGCCTCTGATGCCAGCTAGTTTTGTGCTTTTAAACAGAGGACTTAAACTCTGGGCCTGTCTCCTCTTCTACAGGGTAAATGTGGGCAGATAGAATAAGGGGGTAAATGCAAAACAGTTTTATAAAACAGTAAGCTCCACACATGCACATTTTGACAAGGGATACAGGAGCTAGAGAAGCTGCCTACTTCCTCTTCTGCTTCATAGAAAATATCTTCAGAATTCTTTACTTCTCTAATCAACAAGATTCTTAGACTCACACAAATATTGATTCAAATCCCAGTTCCATGATTTGGGGCAAATTGCATAGCTTCTCCAATATTCAGTCTCTTTATAAATGTCTTAACACAATAAGTAAGTAAGTGAGGTGAAGGCTATGTTAACCAGTTTGATATAAGCATTCCAAATTGTATATAAAATTAGCACATTGTACCCCATAACTGCATTAATGTACACAGTTATGATTTAATTAAAAAATTGTTAAGAGAAAAAAATCACTGACAATGACAATCACTGTCAATTAAAGATAAAGTTTGTAATATGCTTCATAAGTGGTAGCCACTATTATGATATGTCTTAGTTTTACTTTATCAGTGAAGTGTTCTCACCTGCAATTAAGAAAACAACTCCAACTCAGCTAGAAAAAACAATGAGGAAAATATATTTTCTCCTTTAATAAGAAGTCTGGTGGTAGGGCAGCACCAGGATGAGTTGAAGAAATGACTTAATGACCTCACAAAGAATCTAGGTTCTAATATTGGCTTCTGTCCCAAGACGAATCCCTTGCTATCCTTCACAGCATGGCTGCTATGGCTCCCAACACACCCTCACCTAACAGTGTCCAGAGGCTATGCCTAGGGGTGGTGTCAATAGGATAAAAATATTCTTTATCAGAGAAGATGAGTAGATCACTGAGGCACAGTTAGATAAAAATATCTGCCACACCTTTTCAAATAAGGCTTGTGAGTAGGGACATGGTATTATACTGGTAAATTTCTTCTATACCACTCTTAGACTTTCATTAAAGTGTGGCTATTAATTAAAAAACAGTTGGTGGAGAGCTCAGTTATTTAAAAAATTGTCATGCTTAGCAATATTTTTTTGTTATGTCCCAAGCACGCTGCTGAACTCTTTTAAATATCGGTTCAGGTTAATTTGAGGGTTTGAAGAATTACATTACAATGTTTGCATGTGTTAGTTAGTCCCTCTTGTATTTGTGTCCCACTCCCAGAGGAGTGTCATACACCCTAACAATGTGCCCATTAAGTGGGAGGACACCCATCCCCTTCTGTCCTCCCTTCTCCTCACTCCCTCATTCCTCTGCCCCCCACCTTGAATTGATTTGAGTTTTTCTCTTATGTGGCTATTAGAGCATCTACTGGCTTCATATTAGTATCGAGTACATTGGGAACTTTCCTCTTCTTTTTTGTGTTACTTACTGAGAAGCACATGTTTCAAATCCAACAAGGATAACACAAAAGATGTAAAGTCTCCATCTTTTTAATGGCTGAATAGTATTCCATAGTATACATATACCAGAGTTTGTTAATCCATTCCTAGGTTGGTGGGCATTTAGGCTGTTTATCTCAGCTCAATTCATAATCACCAAAATGTGGAAACAAGCAACCTATTTTTTTCTTTATGTAGAAAGTAATCCACCGTGATGTACTTTCTGAAAGAAGAAAGAATAGGAAGTAATTATTTAATAATAAAGAATAATTAAATAATCAATGGTTTACCCCTTAAATTTTACAGTGTTAAACTAATTTTTAAATGACATGTAAAAATACTACTATATCATACTGAGTGGGTAATATCAAGATACACATGTATCACATTATTTCCACTAAGGGAAGCAAATAGATATATACAATAAAAATTATGTATAAGGAAAATATATGCTATAAAAAGTAGACCAAAACATTGACAATAATTTTTCTAGAATCATGGAAGCCTGATAAATTGGTTTTTCCTTTTTTTTTCTATGATATCCAAAAATTTCTTTAATTTGCCTGTTTACTCTTTTAGCAGGGAGAAAAATCATTTTTAAAAATAATGGTGCTCAGCCTGATTGCAGAGCATCCCTTCTTGGCATAGATTTGCATATATATTTATATCTTTCTGTTCTGCCCAAATCAATGTGAAGAGGCAGCCCAGACTGTGTGTGAGAGCCCCTGTATCTCATGCATTTTTAACAGATTTATTGAAACAAGTGGGAGATGAGGGATGGGACCTCTTTGCCCTGAGAATAAGTTATATAAGCTAGAAGTTATACCATGGTAATTATGCATAGTTAGGGGACTCCTCTGGGACTGCAAATGTGTCCCAAAGATGCTGAATATCTGGGGAACGAGTTAATATCTCTGACAAATAAAAGAGGAATTTTAGGAGATTTGTCTTGATTACAAAGAGATAATAGCCCTGACAGTGTCTCTAAAATGGAGTTTGGTGAGCTAGACCGGAAAGCATAGGGTGGAGTTGCCAGAGGCCAGTGTGATGTGGAAGTGGACAGTGCAGTTCAGCTCTCCATGGGTAGTTTGCTCATGAGGAACCCCTTCCCTAAACACGTGCCTATAAAGTGAGGATCAAGGCTTTTAAGAAGCCAGACATATATGTGTATGTTTCCTCTTCATAGCCCTAGTCCACAAAGAGGCATTAGAAACATAGAACACCATTTTCATGCATTGTAGTAAACATTGGATGTGTCAGAATTCCACCCACCATAAACCATATCCAGACTCCCCCCTGCTGCCTGGTACTGTACCTGAAATGCCACCATTCTGACTTTACTCTTTTGAGCTTTGAGAAACCTAGTTTCTCACTTTCCTTCTGGGAGCTAAATCTTTACATCACCGTCAACTGTGCCTCATGAGTTAGTGGTTGATCAGTAGCTAAGGTTTCTAGCTGTGAAGTTGGGGAGGTGATAAAGGAGGAGGAAGGGGCCCCCAAAGGCAAGTTCTTCATGGCCCTTGCATGTCTTGTGCTTAATGCTCCCAGAGACGATTGTTCCTACTGGTTGTTGGAGCCCTCCAAGGCTGTGTATTACCTCACTCTTTCACAGTGTTGAGGAAAGGAGAACCTAAAATGTTCCTGCCATTTCCCATCCTTAATATTTTGTCATCCTAGCTTTTCCCAATTGAATGTGGACATCTGTACATTAATACATGGTGTATATGAGATCCAAGGCTAATGGGTTACTTCTCCAACTCAGATTCTTCCCAAAGACTTACGAGTCCAAGGATTTTCCAAAAGCCTTCATCCTTTCTGCCCAGCTGTCCTTTTCATCCAGGCAGACTGGCCATGGTCCTGAATGCCATGATATTTTGCTGAGGATGAGAGATGCAACAAATTGAAGCATAGGGCTTCATTAGAATCATGAGATTTCTTTATGTTCCTGCACTTTGAGACAAAATTCTCTTACTGACCTGTGTAATTTGGTGTGACATTTTCCCAAAGTGCCCTCTACAACCATACTTGCTCTAAACATTTCTTTTAAGAGTGAAAGGTCAACTTCCTGGATGTGATATATTTTATATCTGACCTTTTATCCATCATTGGTAAGATTAATACAAACCATTTATCCTGAAGAATAACTAAAAAGGCATCCAATAAGATTATCCATTGCATAAAAAAAACACTTCATTAAAGTGATCATGTATATAGCTCTTGGCAAATAGGTCAGTATCATTAAAGCAATGGGAGAAAGCACAAGAAGACAAAGAGGAGGACAGGTCTGGCCCTCAGAAACACGTGCACACATGTGCACATCGCACACACTGAATGATCTATGATTAAATCTCATGAGGAAAACTGAGAGTCATTAGAGTTGGAGCCAAGCCTACTGGTACCCAATCAAAATGTGATGCTCAAGTGCACACTGTGGTAACAAATGCTTTTATTGCTATCACAACATAGTCATTATCCTGTACTTCAGAAGGACAATAACAGGGAATAACCCGAAACACTCACAACCTGCCCCTGTTGCCCAGCAACATTCTTAGTTTATGAATCATTTTAATGCATGAGAGAGACACCAAAGCCTTCTCGTACCCAGACAGGATCAGTGTTCTGCTGGATTCAAGTTTGGAAGGTAGGTCTCTTGAAGGCTACTAGACAAACCTTTCTCATACCTCTCCTCAAACTTTAGAAAGGGGAATTAGAGAAAATCTCTTGACATGCTAACCAGGGCTGCTAACAGCCCTCTCTGTTCAAGGGCTGGGTCCACTGACAAATATCTGCGTGATCTGGGCAAGGCATTTTACCTTCTTGAACCTCAGGTTCTTAATCTATCAAGTTAGTGTAACTGCAAAGCCTACCTCTTAGTAGGATTTGTGTGAGGATTAATTGAAATGGTACCATGCACTTGATAAATGTTACTTTCCTGCCAGTAATCTCTAGAATATTATGTAATCTGAAGAATGTGATGTAACACTATAATGTCTAACTAATTTTCAGACATATTTAGCCACAGGTACGTTTGTTTAGTGAAACTGTATTTAGAAACTCAACATTAAACCAGCCAAAAGCTGAGCATTTGTGGAGATGGGAAATCTAGAGTCCCAGCACCCCAGACCAATGGTCCTTCAATCCCAGCATTCCATGGGTGCCCCAGAAGCCCATGGGACTCATAGGAGGAAGGTTAGTAGTTGTTCTGGATAATCATTATGCCTTCTTTCACACATGCTGGCCTTTGTGCTGATTTAACTTCTTTGGAAGGAAACTAGGTATTTGTTTTCTAGCCTGAGACTGGGAGATTCTCTGAAGTCCCTCAGAGTCTTGAGCTGGACTCTATTCCCAACCCACCAAGGGCAGACAGACATTGCCTGGCATGTTTGAAAGTGTAAGTAAATGGCCTGATCTTCCCTACAGGTCCCAGGGTGGAACTACACACCAAGATAATCAGCACATAGACATTCTAAGCCAGGTCCTATTCCTTCTTCAAAACCCAGGGCATACTCACCTTCCACATAGAGCAGGGTGTCCAACCATTTTTTTTCTGCCACATATTGGAGTTGTCTTGGGCCACATATTAAATCCAAAATGAAAGCTGATGAGTAAAGAAAAGGTCCATGCATAATTTTTTCAATATCCAATATCACAGATAACCAAAACAGACCTCAAATAATCTGCATCATTATGGACACCACTGACAGTGATTTACTGATCTTTCTAGTGCACAGACTTCTTCCTTCAAGGTTCTCCTCATTGGGTTGTAAAATGCCTGGGGTCTTTGGGGACCATGTGTTAGCTATCTCCCCATGGTTGCCACTGCTCTTTGTCCCCAATCTTGCTTCATCTAGAAACCCTAAGGAAGCTCGGCACAAATACAATAGATAAAAGATAATTGAGACATTCTCTCATGACACAAATTCTTAGTACTGTTTATAGGCAGGGAGGCTCCCTGTGGACACAGGATATGGAAAATACTGATTGGATATAGTGTGATAGAATGGTAAAGATAGTGGACTCTGAATCCAGTCTAGATTCAAACCCTGGCTCTGTCACTGAGTAACTTTAGGTCATATTTATGGGGTTAAGATCCAGGCTCTAATCAATGGCCTCCTATCTGGCTTCCTGTATTCATAGCTGGGCCTCAGCCAAATAGACCTGCATAATCTATGGTCAAATGCCACTAAAATGTAACTGTTCCTCCATTTCTAAAGGATGTTGAAGAATTCAGCTTATATCCTTACATCTACCACAAAATATTAAATGTAAGTAATTCACTGTTACCTAAGAGCTAAAGCCAAGCTGGTGCCTTTTCCTTCCCTTATTCAGGCAAGAGTGGCCCTGAGTACCCAGCCTGGCCCCTGGGCACTGGCAGGATGCCACACTAGCACCTTTATTGTTCATGGTGGGGAGCTGCCTTTCTTGGGGTTCTGTGATGCTGCCTGCTGCAAGGGAATGAATGGCAGAGAGCCAGACCTCCTGACAACATCTTCTGAGAGAAAAAGGGCCAGAGGGGCTGCTCTCCTCCTAAACAATCTGTGTAAAGAGAGGATTCTTAGTGTCCAATCTGGCCTATGGATAAGCTATGAGGTGCTTCCTGTACCCCATGTTGTAGCCCCTCAGCCGACCTGATTTCAGTGTAGTCGTGAGTAAATGCACACCCATTTGAGTCCACTCAACTCATGCTCAGGTATAGTCTGGAAGTGTGGGGACGTTAATGCTCCTGGTGGTAACTCAGGGAGGATGGTGGGAGAGAGGCCAATAAGCGTCCCTGCCACTGGTCTTTTGGAGTGACAATTTCGGTGTGTATTCTATGTGTTCCTTCCAAAGGTCCCCAGCAGGCTTGAACCAGGGCTTCTGCCCTGTATCTCACTTCTTTTATCCCTAGACCTAACACTGTATCCAAGGAAGTCAGTCTCTTTCATGTGTATATGACATTTTTCTTTCTGCGTCTGCCTTTGGCCAGCACTGACTCTCTCACTCACTCCTCTCCCCCAAAGGCTTGATTTTCTAGGTCTCCCCCAATTCTAGTAAGGTTGCAAGCTCACTTGTGTATCTTTCCTCCAAATCACAACAGTGCTTATTGGAATCCATCCATTCATTCATGTATTTGTATGTTTATTCTTTAAGAATATATTCAGTGTTTTCTAATTAAGTGCTTGACTCTGGGTCTGCAGACATGAGTCAGTCTAATCCCTGTTGTAGTGGAGAAACAAAACTAGCATAGAACAAGAGAGACCAGAGCAGTGGTGCCAGGAAGCATGGGGCCTCCAAGAGCAGGGGTGAGGTCTCCACCATCAGCTGGGGGGTAATGCCAGCCTTGTGCAGCCAATGGCAGATTATTGCCTGAGCTGTCATAACACTGGGTGAAGGGGGAGGGTGGGAGGCATGGAGGACAACCCAAAAGAGAACAGGGTCAAAGACAAGGAGACAAGACATCTACACAGGGATCTCTAAGTGGTTCAGTATCGTTTCAGGATAGAGTTGGGGGCAGGGAAAAGAGAGGTGAGCAAGCGAGGCACTATCTTAGAGGGAAAACCTTATTCAGATGCTTATACATATATCAGCCCTGTAAGGAACAGAGAGGCAGGCCAGGTGTTCAGCAAGGGCTTTGTTCATTTTTATATTTTTCTAACTGTAGAAATTTCAAGGAGAGGCAGGCTGGTAAGGAAAAAGCAGAAGAAGGCTGTAGCAGGTAGAAGCCTCTTCTTGACCTTATCTTAGCCCTCTGTGTGACTTGAGGTACAACTGCTTCAATTCTCAGGCCCCTGTTTTGTCATCTGCAAA
>CAUYRH010115443.1:0-14834 GCA_963574655.1 Perodicticus potto | reverse complement strand
TTGATGCAGGACATCTGGCACCCTAGCCAGCTCAGCAGAGCCGGCGGACCTGCTGCCTCCTCCTTGGTGGTGTTGGTGCTGCGGCAGCCAGCTGAAGAGCCAGTGGGCTGGATGACAGGGAAGGAGGGGGACCTACAATGCCCACCAGAGGTTCCAATAGCCAAAAAGGCTGGACAACTGCTGAGGAGACACCTGTGCCTTGGTGTCTCCTTCACTTTACGCTTGGGACTAAATGTGGAACCCCCATTTCCTATGCCTAGGTCAGTTTCTTGTGAATTTCTTAGGCCTGAATTCCATGGATGGACTGTGTCCATTCATTGATACACTCATTCATCTTGCCCCTGGTGGAAGGGACTGTATTCATTTGTTTCCTGGCCAAGGAACCCACACACCTATATATACCCTGAGGCTAGAGGCCTAGAGGAGGAGATGGGGAAAGACCGGGAGAGGAACGGAGAGAGCATCTCTCTCCCCACTTGAAATCTCTCCATCTACCAGGAGCTTTGGTGTTTTCTGTATTCTTTTCTGTAAATCAATTCTGTCTTACCACGGAGGGGTGGGGGGTGGGGGAAATAATGTAATGAAGAATAATAAAATACATATATTTAAAAAAAATAATAAAAAAGAAAGTCAAAAAAAAAAAAAAAAAAAAAAGAAAAAGTTCTGGAGATTGGTTCCACATCAGGATCAATATACTTAACAACACTGAACTACATACTTAAATGGTTAAGATGGTAAATTTTACGTTATGTGTATTTCACCGTAGTTAAAAACAAAAACCAAAAAGGAGATTCTCACACAAATTCCTTAATAATGGGAAAGTGAATATGGTAGTTGAATTTGCTTTCAGATGGGTTTCAACATTTTACTGGATAAATATCCAGTGGTGGAATTGCTGGATGATATGGTAGTTCTATTTTTATTTTTCTAATACTGTTTTCCCTAGTGGCTGTACAAATTTACATTCCCACCAAAAGGGCTTCTTTTTCTCTGCATCCTTGCCAGCATCTGTTATCTTTTGTCTTTTTAATAATAGCCATTCTAACTGGGGTAAAATATTTGATTTGGAATCCCCTGATGATTAGTGATGTTGAGCATTTTTTCATATACCTGTTGGCCATTTATATGTCGTTTCTTTCTAAAAAGCATAAAGCCCCAGAGTTTTGCTATGTTGCCTACGTTGATCTTAAACTCCTGGCCTCAAGTGATCCTCCTCCTTTGACCTCCTAAAGTGCGGGGAATTTAGACCTGAGCCACCATTCCTACCTTGTTCCTTGAAGTATACGATTAGATCATTTATTTGAAATCTTTCTACTTTCTGGATGTTGGTGTTTTTTTTTTTTTTTTTGAGACAGAGCCTCAAGCTGTCACCCTGGATAGAGTGCCGTGGCATCACAGCTCACAGCAACCTCCAATTCCTGGGCTCAAGTGAGTCTCCTGCCTCCGCCTCCCATGTAGCTGGGACTACAGGTACCCGCCACAGTGCCTGGCCATTTTTTGGTTGCAGCCGTCATTGTTGCTTGGTGGGCCCGGGCTGGATTCGAACTCGCCAGCTCAGGTGTATGTGGCTGGCGCCTTAACTCGTTGAGCCATAGGCGCCGAGCCAGTTGGTGTTTATTTTTATAAGTCTTCCTCTTAGCCCTGCTTTTTCTGTATCCCATAGGTTTTGTTATTATGTGTTTGATTTTCATTTGTTTTAAGAAATATTTTTTTTTTTTTTTTTTTTTTGAGACAGAGCCTCAAGCTGTCACCCTGGATAGAGTGCTATGGCATCACAGCTCACAGCAATCTCCAATTCCTGGGCTCACGCGAGTCTCTTGCCTCCGCCTCCCAGGTAGCTTGGACTACAGGCACTCACCACAACACCCGGACATTTTTTGGTTGCAGCCGTCTTTGTTGTTTGGTGGGCCTGGGCTGGATTCGAATCTGCCAGCTCAGGTGTACGTGGCTGGCGCCTTAGCCTACTGAACCACAGGCGCCGAGCCTGTTTTAAGAAATATTTTTATTTGTTTCTTCATTTCTTCTTCCTTTTTTTTTCTTTTGCAGTTTTTGACCCGAGCAGGGTTTGAATCCACCACCTCTGTTACATGGGGCTGGCGCCTTACTTCTTTGAGCCACAGGCGCCGCCCTTCATTTCTTCTTTGATCTGATGGCCTTTCAGGAGTGTATTGTTTACTTTCCATGTATTTGTAGCTTCCAGTGTTGCTCTTGTTACGGATTTATGGTTTTATTTCACTGTAGTCTGAGAAGATACTTGATATGACTTTCCCCCTTTTTTTTTAATTAGTAGAGGCTTACTTTGTGTTTTAGCATATTGTCATCCTGGAACATGTTTCATTTGTTGATGAGAATGTATATTCTGTAGCTGCTGGATGATAGGTACATTTGGTCTAAAGTGGAGTTTAAACACAATGTTTCTTTATTAATTTCTGTCTAGATAATCTGTTAATGCTGAGAGTAGAGAGTTGAAGTCCCTAAATATTATTGTGTTAGAGTCTCTCCGTTTAGATCTATTAATATTTGCTTTCTATATCTGGGTGCTCTGATGTTGGTGCATATTGTTACATCCTCTAGCTGAAATGATCCCTTTATCATTGTATAATGACCCCCTTCGTCTCATTTTACAGCTTTTTTTCTTTAAATTTTGAAATAAACATTTTATTGCATAGTGATAATATGCAAAGAGAGTAGATTTTAGCTACTTTAACTCTCCCCTGCCCCAAATGCAGTAACTATGTGAGATTGGGCATGTTAATTGGCTTGACTATGGTAATCCCTTCACTATGTACATATTATGAAAATAAGTATAAAAACATCATGTTGGGCAGGCATCAAGCTAAGGAATAAAAACATCATATTGAGTGGGTGTGGTGGCTCATTCCTGTAATCTTAGAACCCTGGGAGGCTGAGGCAGGAAATTGCTTGAGGTCAAGAGTTTGAGACCAGCCTAAGCAAGAAGTAGACCTTGTCTGCACTAAAAATGGAAAAATTAGCCAGGCATTGTGGCAAGTACCTGTAGTCCCAGCTACTTGGGAGGCTGAGGCAGGAGGATCACTTGTGCCCAGGAGTTTGAGGTTCTTGTAAGTTACGATGATGCCACTGTGGTGACAGGGTGAGACCTTGTCTCAAAAAATAAAAAAATGTTGTCCTCTAAAATATATTCCATTAAAAAAGCATAATAAAGAGAATCAGTTTCAACTTTAGACAGTTGGTGAGGATTACCTAGAAATTCAAAATATACTTGGTATGTATTCTAGAACTGGCTAAAATTATTTTTATAAATGGTAATTTTTTATTTCACTCTATTGGTACCTAGTTATGCTATCTGTGGCTCATTTGTAGCTGGCTTCATATCAATATAAAGCAAGAGCAACCTGAGTCCTACATAAGAACATTTTTTGTTTTTAACAGAGTCTCACTCTATCACACTTGGTAGAGTGCTGTGGCATCACACTGCTCACAGCACCCTCCAACTCCTGGACTTAGGCGATTCTCTTTCCTCAGCCTCCTGAGTAGCTGGGACTACAAGCGCCCACCACAATGCCCAGCTATCTTTTTGTTGCAGTTTGACCGGGGCCGGGTTTGAACCCTCCACCCTCGGTATACGGGGCTGGTGCCCTACCCACTGAGCCACAGGTGCTGCCCGCATAAGAACATTTTTGTTATTTTATTATCTTTACTGTCATTTTCTGAACATAATCCAGTAATCCTGTGTTCAGAAATTCATTTTATTACTGGAATAAAAATTTAGAAAAATGGGTGCTCCATAATCATTACAGAGTCCTTTCTCTCTGACTATAAAGAAAGGAGCACAGGTTACATGACGGGGATTGTATTGCTAAAATTTAATCAAACTTTTGAAGTTTCATGGCACAATCATAAGTATGAATGAAGGATTATATATGAAATTATACATTACATTTTGTTCTTTTTACAGTTTTTGACTTAAAGCCTACCTTATCTGACATATGTCTTGGTACTCCTCAATTTAATTTCCATTTGTGTGGAATATCATTTTTCATTGCTTAGTTTTCGGTCTATATTTATCTTTTCAGGTGAGATGTTTCTTGTAGGTACTTTTTTTTTTTATTTTTTGAGACAGATTCTCACTATGTAGCTTTTGGTACAGTGCCATGGCATCACAGCTCACAGCAACCTCAAACTCTTGGGCTTAAGGGATTCTCTTGCCTCAGCCTCCCAAGTAGCCAGGACTACAGGCACCTGCTACAACACCCAGCTATATTTTGGTTGCAATTGTCATTGTTGTTTAGCAGGCCCAGTCTGGGCTTGAACCTGCCAACCTGGGTGTATGTGGCCAGCCCCCTACTCACTGAGCTATGGGCACTGAGCCTGGGTCATAATTTTTTTATCTATTTAGCTGGTTTATATATTTTAAGTGTGAAGTTTAATCTGTTTACATTTAGGATTATTACTGACATGTGAAGGTTTATTCCTGTAATTTTATTAATCGATTTCTGGTTGTCTTATACATCTTTTGTTTCTTTCTTTCTCTCATTGTTTATCATTGTGATTTGATGCTTTTCTGTAGTAGTAACATTTACATCCTTTCTCTTCATTTGTGTGTTTGCTTTGCCAGTGGGTTTTATACTTTCATGTTTTCATGATGGTAAATATTATCCTTTTGCTTTCATGTGTAGGACCCCCATTAACATTTCCTTATTATTATTATTATTTTTTCTTTTTTTCAAACACTAACTTGAACGAGACCATAAGCATCTCTTTTAAGGCTGGTCTAGTGGTGTTGAATTCCCTCAGCTTTTCCTAGTCTGGGAAAGACTTTATTTCTCCTTCATTTATGAAGGACAGCTATGATGGGTATAGGTTACTTGACTGGCAGTTTTTTTCTTCAGTACTTTGAATATATCATTTCATTGTTCCCTGGCCTTTAAGGTTTCTGAGAAATTTGCTGTTAGTCTGCTGGGGATTCCCTTATAAGTGCTCTTTTTGTTTTTGACTTCTAACAGTTTGACTATAATATGCTATGAAAAAAACCTTTTTGAATTTTATCTTTTTGGAGATACTGCTAAGCTTCCTGTATCCAGATGTCTAAATCTCTTGCTAAACTTTGGAAGTATTCAGCTATTATTTAATTAAATAGGTTTTCTATCTATTTTAGTTTCTCTTTGCTATTTTGGTTCTTCTTTGTGGAGAGTCAGCCATTTTGAAGACTCTCTTGTCTTATTGAATACAATACTGGCATGGATAGGTCATACTTATTTGTTCATTGCTCAGCTGATGGACATTTGAGTGTTTCTATTTCTTCATCATTATGAATGATACTGGTGTCATTCATGCTTGTGTTCAAGTTTTTTTTTTTTTCTTTTTGAGACCGTCTTACTATGTCTCCCTTGGTAGAGTGCCACGGCATCACAGCTCACAGCAACCTCAAACTCTTGGGCTTTAAGCGATTCTCTTGCCTCAGCCTCCAAGTAGCTGGGATTACAGGCGCCCATCACAACGCCTGGCTATTTTTTGGTTGTAGTTGTCATTGTTGTTTGGCGGCCTGGGCTGTTTTCAAACCTGCCAGCTCTGGTGTAGTGGCTGGTGCCTTAGCTGCTTGAGCTACAGGGCTGAGCCTTGTGTTTGAATTTTTCCATGGAAACATGTTTTCATTTCTTTTTGGTAGTTGCGTAGGAGTAAAATTGCTGAGTCATATGGGAACTCTGTGTTTCGCCTTTTGAGGAACTGCCAGAATTTCCCCCCAAACAACCACATCATTTTACATAATCACCAACAATCTATGATAGTTCAATTCCCCCCATCCTTTGTATTGTCTGATTTCCTTTTTTTTTGTGGAGACAGAGTCTCACTTTTTAGCCTTTGGTAGAGTGCTGTGGCGTCACACAGCTCACAACAACCTCCAACTCCTGGGCTTAGGCGATTCTTTTGCCTCAGCCTCCCGAGTAGCTGGGACTATAGGTGCCCGCCACAACGCCCGGCTATTTTTCTGTTTTGCAGTTCGGCCAGGGCTGGGTTTGAATCCACCACCTTTGGCATATGGGGCCGGGGCCCTGCTCGATGAGCCACGGGCGCTGCCCTGATTTCCTTTTTTTATAGTCATCCTAGTGGTTGTGAAGAAGTACTGCATAGTTTTGCATTTCCCTAATGACAAATGATTTTGAGCATCTTTTCATGTGCTTATTAGTCATTTATTCTCTGGTGAATTGTCTATTCAGATTCATCTGTGGCACATATTTTTGAATAGCCCCTGAGATTTTCTCCTGAGAAATGTCCAGGAGACCTTATTCATATCCATGCAAAAGTCAGTACAATCTCTAAGTGCTTGGATAGCTCCCTGGGTCTGAGATTCTCTCTCACAGAGAGCATGCTATGTTGCAGACGTTTTGTAGCAGGGCAATGTACATGCTTGATCTCACTTATTATTATGTACCAGGGACCTCAAAGGATTCATATGATGATCAAATATTTAGAAAAATGCTTTGCAAACCCTAAAACACTATACTATTTCATGGATTGGTATTAGCTTAAATTCTGTGGGTAAGTGAGGAGAGGTGAAGCGATATTGCTAAGGGCATGGAATCAAGTCAGATTGCCTCTATGTGACTCTTAGTGTCACTTTTATGAGCTGTTGTGTCTTTTGGGCAGATTACTCAACTTCTCTAAGATTCAGTATCCTCATTTATAAAATGGGGATCACAACTGCACCCAGGCACTCTTGGGAAGATTGAGTTTATAAACAAATTGCTTTGCATTGTGCGTGTGGGAACATAGAGAGTGCTGAATATATTGTTATCCTATAGTTAGTGTTATCTTATGGGCTAGGTTCATTTTCGAATATGAAAACACCTTGTTTCTTTCTGAAGAAAGTAGACATAACTTTCATTGATCTTTTAAGGGGCTAAGAGGTAATTGTAAATTAAACCCTGTAATCTTTTCAGGAAAGGGAATTTTCCTCCCAGAGGAATTTAAGTTTACAGGACAAAGGTACCGTGTAAAGATCTTTGGTCTGTGTCAGTTAATCCTCTCTAACCTTTGTCACCACTATTAGTATGTGCGTTAGAGGATTTAACAACAAAACAAAACAAACCTCAATCTTTGTCCTTATTTGGGCCAGAGAAACTGAGCCTTCTAAATGGAATGTTTTTCTCTTTGATCCCAATGTCAAGCAAGCAGAGAGAAGAGGGTCCAAAGTCTTGCAATGTAAAATCTTTTTAAAATTAACTAGAGTTTTTAGGAGAGCCTTTAAAAGTCCAAATGGGGAGGGAATCTTGCTGTGTTATAAGACTTTACAGACTGGATCTTTATTCTTGAAGGTAGCAAAGAGGCAAGCCTGTAGGGCAGTGGTTCTCAAACTTCCTAATGCCCCAACCCTTTAATACAATTCCTCACGTTGCAACAAAAATAATTTTATGGTTGGGGTTCCTCACCACAACATGAGGAACTGTATTAAAGGTTCACGGCATTAGGAAGGTTGAGAACCATTGCTCTAGGGTTATGTTTGGCTTTCTTTTTTTATTATTTTATTTTATTATTATTATTTTTTGAGACAGAGTCTCACTTATTAACCCTCGGTAGAGTGCTGTGGCATCAAAGCTCACAGCAACCTCCAACTCCTTGGGCTTAGGCAATTCTCTTGCCTCAGTCTCCTGGGTAGCTGGGACTACAGGCGCCCACCACAACGCCCGGCTATTTTTTTGTTGCAGTTTGGCCGGGGCTGGGTTTGAACCTGCCACCCTCGGTATATGGGGCCGGTGCACTACTCACTGAGCCACAGGTGCCGCCCAACACTGGAACTTTGAATGTTAAGTATAACAGTAAGAAACAGAAGTTGGGAAATTATAGCCTAGCAAATGATATTTAATATCTGCCGACTTTGATTACTCAGAGGATTCTTAGTATCCCACTAACAGACTTCTGAGTTTCAACTTCTTGGACCACCCTTATTCAATTAAAGCATCTTTTACCTCTTAGAATTTTAGGGGAATAAGTTATGCTGCATGGGAGGTTTTTTCTCTTTTTTTTAATGAATAATATACTGGGTTGGACCCTATCCTAAATCTTTAAATTACAGTAAAAATCTTGAAGATTTTTAAGATCTTTTGAATTAGCAGATCTTTCTGTTACATTAAGGCAAAAAATGTCAAGATTAAGATTTAATGCCAAAAGTTAATTTTGTAGAGGCTAGCCAGACACTCAGGAGCCATCCAGAGAAGAGGCTTAACTTCAGAGAATCAGGGTAGAAAACATGACTCGGGAAAGGTTGAGACAGAAAAGAATTCATTCTACCATAAAGGCAAGCAGGATGGTAGGTATGGACTGAAATTACCCGCAGCTGGCAACGACCACTCTTCAGGCCATCAGGGTGGCTGCAGCCGAGATGCCTTTAACACCGTAAGGAGATTTCTTTGTTTTTGTTGCTGAAGCTTATCATTAGAACCATCACAAGAATGTTCATTTGGAGTGAGAGTTGCAGGTACTAGGTGCAAAGGTCTTTATAGACAATTACCATGTTATCAAACCTGGTATTAGTTACAATAAAATTGTAAACTTTCAAAAAAAAAGATTTAAAAAATCTTAGTTTTGTATTTTGCAAATATATGTATGCATATTTCTGAAATAGGATCTTACTTTGTTGCCTGAGCTCAAGTGCAGTGGTGTCATAGCTCACTGCAACCTCAAACTTCTGAGCATAAGGGATCCTGCTGAGTAGCTGGGACTTAAGGTGCGCCGCCACACCTGGCTAATTTTTCTAATTTTTGTAGAGACAAGTTCTTGCTATGTAGCTCAGGCAGGACTTAAATTCTTGACCTCAAGTAATCCTCCCACCTTGGGCTCTCCCAGAGTGCAGGCTTATAGGAGTGAGCCATACTGGCCTTGTATTTTAAATTAAGATAAAACCCTCAAAGATTAAGTTAACAATTTAACTTAAATTAAGGTAAAACATTTAAGGGAAGGAGCATTCTTTCTTTTTCTTTTCTTTTTTTTTTTTTTGAGACAGAGCCTCAAGCTGTCACCCTGGGTCGAGTGCTGTAGCATCGAAGCTCACAGCAACCTCCAATTCCTGGGCTCAAGCAAGTCTCCTGCCTCCGCCTCCCAAGTAGCTGGGACCACAGGCGCCCGCCACAATGCCCGGCTGTTTTTTGGTTGCAGCCGTCATTGGTGTTTGGCAGGTCTCGGCTGGATTCGAACCCGCCAGCTCAGGTGTATGTGGCTGGCGCCTTAGCCCTTTGAGCCTCAGGCGCTAAGCCAGGGAAGGAAGCATTCTTAATCAATAATTATTATATATTAGCCCCTGAGCCATAGGTGCTGCCCCTGGAAGTCTCTAGGAAATGAACTGCCCAAAATTGCATCCTGTAGAACCAAGTATATGATATCCTCAGAGAAAAATCTTTGGTTAGATATATTTAGGGGAACAATGGATAGTTTATCCCTTCTAGAGAATCATAATACTTGTATCTATTTATATAGCCACAAACATATTTTCTTTTTCTTCTACTGAATATAGTATCATTGTTCTGCAGGATAAGTGTTAGATAACACTGGTAATAAGCTCATATATGCTCTTGGAACTCAACTAGGCACTGAAGACACTGGCAGGAGTAAGACAGGTCTCTATCTTCAGGGGTTAGAGTACAGTGGGTCTCAACAGGTCATGACTGTGCAGTGTGCCAGGATAAACACCTGAGGCTAAGAAAGCACCTGGGAGGAGGTCCTATTTCAGACTCCACGTTTCCAGAAGTTTTCTAGAAGATACAATGTCTAAATTGGTGGAGAAAAAAGGGGAGTGGAGAGTGTTCCAGGCAGAGAGAACAGTGTATAGAGAACACTGGGAGGTAAATTTAGAGAATTCAAGTTGTTCAGTATATTCAGAATGTAGAGATTGAAGTAGAGAAGAGCAAGAGATGAAGTGGGAGAGGAACCACCCAAGATGTGACCTGCAGGGGACTGGAGACCATGTGAAGTGTGGAAAGAAATCGCCATGGCCCTGATGAGAGAACAGCCATGTTGAGAGATGGCTGGTGGGAAAAAGTTGGCAGAGTTCTGCTACAGATATTTTAAAACTTTTGACTATTAGAGCCATGGTGAATGTATAAGGAGATTGGCCTTCTGGAAATAAAACTTTTTTTTGAGACAGAGTCTCACTTTATCACCCTCCGTAGAGTGCCATGGCGGCACAGCTCACAGCAACCTCCAATTCCTGGGCTTAGGCAATTCTCTTGCCTCAGCCTCCTGAGAAGCTGGACTACAGGCACCCACCACAACACCCGGCTATTCTTTTGTTGCAGTTTGGCCAGGGCTGAGTTTGAACCCGCCACCCTCAGTATATGGGGCTGGTGCCCTACTCGCTGAGCCACAGGCGCTGCCCCTGAAAATAAAACTTTTGTGTGTTATTTTACTACTATTATTTTTATTTATTTATTTTTATCTTAGAGACCAGGGATCTTGCTATGTTGCCCAGGCTATCCTGAAACTCCTAGTCTTATGCCATCCTCCTGCGTTGCTGGGATTACAGGTGTAGCTGGGATCGCAGGCTTTGCTTTATTTTTTGCTATGTGGCAATTAGGTATACAGTTGTAGAGGGTTTACTTGAAGTGATTATGATTATTATAATTTTTTTACTGTTATTCATATTTATTTTACATTGCTTTTATTCCTGGGCCATAAGTTTTTGTTTCTTTAGTTTCTTCTGGGATAACTTTTTCTTCTGTGCTACCTCCTCTTCTGGTTTGGGAACAATTTGTTCCTTTTCCATAAGGATCATCTCAATGTGGCAGGACGAGCTCATGTATGGGTTAATGTGACCATGAGCTCTGTAAGTTCGGCGACACATCTCAGGTGCTTTGTACAGCTGGATATGCTCAATGACCAGAGAATCTAGACCCAAACCTTTAAGTTCAGTGTTACTCTCTGCATTTTTAAGCATGCGCAGCAAAAGTTCAGTACTCTTTTGGGCCACTGACCCTGTGTCCAGCCCCACTCTTTGGCCTGGGCGCACTTAGCAGACCTACCACCTCCACCATAGTAACGTCGGAATGGTACACACTGTTTCTTTAAAGTGACATCCGTCAGATACTTGGTGACTTTTCATATATGCATACCCTCGATGGCCTGGGCAGTTTCACATGTGTTCTTTAAGTGAACACGAAGATTTGAACCTCTTGACTTGCATGACTTTGTAGAGTTTTCTGGGTCAAGTGAATCGTGAACCATTTTCACAGATCACCTCAGGCCACTTAGGGACAGAAGAAGAGCGGTGGCTCCTGGGAGAATGCCATTATTTTTTAAGAGAGATATAGAATGCCTATTTCTAGGTGTAGCTAGAGGAATGCTCATGAAAATTTATTACTGGACAGCTGGAGACTATTGTAAAAGCCCGTGGGGTCACTCACTCAGGGGAACAAGACCTCTCTAGTTTATTGGTGGAGACCACCTGTGGGCTAGAGAGGAAAGCAATGTCGTCTTGCTCTTCTTCTCTTTCATTACAGCTTGACTCGATTTATTGAATGCCTGGTGATCCATCCCTGGTTACATTTGTTCTTTTCTTTCACTCAAAATTCCTATTAGTATAGATGTCTGCAGACCCACCTATTCACAGGTACATGTTTTTATGTTAGCTTATTGGAGAAATTTCTGTAATATTGTATTGTGGGAATATTATATTCCCCATGGGGTGTCCAGTGGGATATTTCTGGTGTTCCTCATCTATTTAAACCTAGCGGATGCTTCATTCAGAGAGCATTTCATATGCTTTGTGACCCACAGAATGTATTTTTGGGAAATGTACTGTTCTGTGCTGATGTACTGTAGAGTGCTGCTGATAAAAAGGAGAGACTGTGAGTGCACAGGCCTATCTCTTGCCTCCCAGTCTCTCTCTGGTCAAGAGGGGAAAAAAGGAATGCTGACGTGTGCAAACTTCAGAGCTAAATCGGCTGTGACTTTCTGTAGAACATGGCTAACAGAACCTCGGGAAAAATTACCAAAAAGGAAAAGTTTGTCATCCATTCTTTATCTCTATCAGAAGAAGAAGAATTTTCTTCAAGGCCGAGCCTTCTCCGTGGCTGTTCATGTCATTTCCTTCCACCTCTTTTCCATCTCCCTGAGATCTGTACAGTGATTTTTGTTCTCTCATAGCATCTTCACTGTCTCTTTCCTCCCTCCCTCCCTTCCTTTTTGGAAGGGTCTTGTTCTGACCCAGGCTTAACTGCAGTATTGTAATCATGGGTCCCTGTAACCTCCAGCTCCTGGGTTCCAAGTGATCCTCCCACTTCAGCCTCCCAGGAAGCTGGGACTACAGGAAACTGCCCCTGAGCTCAGCTAATTTTTTTTTTAAAGTTAATTTTTTTATTTTTTGTAGAGACAGAGTCTTTCTTTCTTTCTTTTTTTTTTTTTTGTAGGGACAGAGTCTCACTTTATCACCCTCGGTGGAGTGCTGTGGTGTCACACAGCTCACAGCAACCTCCAACTCCTGGGCTTAGGCAATTCTCTTGCTTCAGCCTCCCGAGTAGCTGGGACTACAGGCACCCGCCACAATGCCCGGCTATTTTCCTGTTTTGCGGTTCGGCCGACGCCGGGTTTGAACCCACCACCTTCCGTATGTGGGGCCTGCGCCCTACTCGATGAGCCACAGGCACTGCCCTATGGACAGAGTCTTGCCAAGTTGTTCAGGCTGGTCTGGAACTTCTGGCCTCAAGTGATCTTCTCACCTTGGCCTCGTAAAGTGCTGAAATTACAGGCGTGAGCCACTGCGCCTGGCTCTCTCTCTTTTTGTTGACCTCTCATTTGTCTACAAAGTCTTGTTTTTTCAACATAAAATATACTTTCTCTTAACTTTGCCTACAAAATGTTGTGTAAAAGACTTCTGGTGTCGGTATTAAATAGAGAGTATTCCTCCTATGTAACAAGGAAGTAAGCATTGTTATTAGTCACACAATTGTGAGTATTACTTTAGTGGAATACATAGAACACTTGGTAAAACCTTTGGCATTTATGAAAGTCTACGTTAATGTTGATTCACCCAAGAGCACCTTATACTGCCTAGCTGCCTCTTCTGTATTACAATCTACTTTCTGAATCTCTGTCAGTTTCTTTGTGATAAACACAATTGCCATACTTTTACTTTCTATGCACTATTAAACACATTAGTTTTTCTTTGAAATTTTCCACTTTTGTAATGATGCAAACTTTTTTCTCCTTTTCCTAATTCAGGTTATCATGCTACCATCTGGTTAGTAATCTCTGTTCTTTTTTCTTTGAACTCTTTCTTCTGCACCCTCAAGCTTAGATGTTTCAAAAATATTCTTGGGTATGGTGGCTCATGCCTGTAATCCTAGCACTTTGGTAGGCTGGGGCAGGTTGATTGCCTGAGCTCACATATTCAAGACCAGACTAAGCCAGAGCAAGACCTCGTTTCTAAAAGTAGCCAGGAGTTGTGGTGGGCACCTATAGTTCCAGCTACTCAGAAGGCTGAGGCAAGATAATCACCGAGTTTGTGGTTGCTGTGAGATGTGACGTCACGGCACTCTACCAAGGGTGACAAAGTGAGACTGTCTCCAAACAAAAAAAAAAAAAAATTCAACTCGGTACCCATAGCACAGTGGTTATGGCACCAGCCATAAGCACTAAGGGTGGCAGGTTCAAACCTAGCCTGGGCCAGCTTAACAACAATGACAACTGCAATAAAAAAATAGCCAGGCATTGTAGCAGGCACCTGTAGTCCCAGCTACTTGGGAGGCTGAGGCAAGAGAATCACTTAAGTCCAAGAGTTTGAGGTTGCTGTGAGTTGTTATGCTACGACACTCTACCAAGGGTCACATAGTGAGACTCTGTCTGAAAACAAAAAAATATTCTTTGCTTTTTAAAATTTCCTCTATTCTCTGCTTTTCAGTGACCTCACGGCTTTCATCATAACCTTAACATGAACCTCTTCTAAATGCTTTTCCGAAAACATCTCTGCATTTCTAACTAATGGACTTCCATTATTGCTTCTCGAAACCTTTGTTGTCTTCAAGGACCTCCTGAAATCCTGTGTCTTCCATGAAGCCTTCTGAAATATCCTTAGCCAATGGAATTCTCCTTCTGTAGAATCCTGTGGCCTACCTTGTGCCATTTATGACCTGCTCCCTTACTTAATATCCATTTGTAAATATACTTCTCCTTTAGTGTTGGCATTTGGGGCAGTTTTTAATTATTTAATTAATTAATTTATTTTTTTGAGACAGAGTATCATTTTGTCTCTCAGACTAAAGTGCCAAGACCTCAGCTGAGCTCACAGCAACCTCAAACTCTTTGGCTGAAGTGATCCTCCTGCCTCAGCCTCTTGAGTAGCTGGAACTACAGATGCCCTCCACAATGTCCAGTTAATTTTTCTATTTTTTAGTAGAGATGGAGTTATGCATTGCTTTGGCTTGTCTCGAACTTCTGACATCAAGCGATCTCCTGCCTCAGCCTTCCAGAGTGCTGGGATTATAGGCATAAAGCCATCATAAATATTTCATTTATTTACGATATATAAATAATATGAGTAAGTATATGTATTTTTTAAAGCTCAGTGTTTCTTCTTACAGTGAATATATTTTTAATGAGTGTATGAATAAACCTATTCTTCTTAGGAATATCAATTTTTTTTTTTTTTTTTTTTTTTATACAGAGTTTCACTATGTTGCTCTGGGTAGAGTGCCATGGCGTCACAGCTCACAGCAACCTCCAACTCGTGGGTTTAAGTGATTTTCTTGCCTCAGCCTCCCAAGTAGCTGGAACTACAGGTGCCTGCCACAACACCCGGCTAATTGTTTGTTGTAGTTGTCATTGTGGTTTGGTGGGTCTGGGCTGGAGATAAACCAGCTAGCTCCGGC
>CAUYRH010115442.1:0-34263 GCA_963574655.1 Perodicticus potto | reverse complement strand
TTAAGTTACTGTGGCACTGGTCAAACATTTTAATGAGTCCTTCTGATGCAAGACCAGAAGGATGAAAATATTAAAGAGCAAGAAGGGTAAAAGGATTTAAAGAAGAGAGAAAGGAAAAAAAAAAGAGAGAGAGAAAGAAGAGGGGGTGAGTAAAAAGAAATATTGACAAAAAGAAGAGAGGCACTGAAAGAGAGAAACAGGAGAAATATAGGTGTGTAGTAGGGCACTAGGGCCCAACCTTAGAGACCCCCTACCTCTGGGGGTGCTGGGTTGGGTGATTTGCTTGAGGTCAACAGCTCTTAGCCAGCCAGCTCAGACACAGTACCCCACCTCCACCAGGTAGAGAGGAAAGACAAAAATACTGTAAATCAAACCAAAAGAAACAAACAAAAACCCTTATGAGATAGAATTGGGAGGGGGGGGGAAATAATAAGGACAAAAACACTAGCAAAAATGAAATTCTATTTGTTGAAGAAGGCAAAAATGGAAGATTATATTTAAACTAGAATGGTGAAAAAAAAGAGAGAAAAAAATGTCAAGGAAAAATGTTAAAATTAAAAAAACAAAAAACAAAAACATACCCCCCACAATCAAACAGTATATGTATCTTTCTAAGTATTGACCAGGCAACAGGTGATCTTCTGAGGTATGAGATTTTTTTTTTTTTTGCAGTTTTTGGCCGGGGCTGGGTTTGAACCCGCCACCTCTGGCATATGGGGCCGGCGTCCTACTCCTTTGAGCCACAGGTGCCGCACAAGGTATGAGATGTTAATCACAATGTGATACAGCTGTACAAGGTGGGAGCTGGAGGCCTCTGCTGATTACTCAGACCCTGCAGGTTTGGGAGCCCAGATAACTCCTCAGCCCACTCAAAAGACACTCCAAGCCATAAACCTTGGCCAAGCAGAAGCTTTCCAGGGACAGCACTTATCCCTGGGATCTCTCCTGGCGTGGCTGCCTGCTTATCCAGTGGGCCAAATCCAGTCTCCCCTTCCTCCTCCTCCCTGAGGGACATGGCTGTCAATCTGCCAAACACTTGGATCTCTGCACTTCCCCAGTGGCACTGTCCCCGCTTTGGGCCCCTCAGTCAATAGATTACTCGCCCCAGGTCTCCCGGCGAATCCCGGCGCTGTAACACGCAGGGGCAGCCCACAGCTGAATGATATTAGCTTCTTTCCGGCTCAGCGGCTCAGTCTGGGGCCCAAGACAACACCCAAAGTCATCCGCACACCGGCCCAAGATCTCCCAAGGCAGTTCAATCGAGTGTCCAAGTCCAAAAAAACCAAAACAGCCCCCAGGTAAGGCTTTTCCTGCTTGCAATCTAGCTGTTGCTGTAGTTACAGCTGCAGGCAGCCTCCGACCAAACAAAAGCACCCACCACTTGCCAGTTTTCCACCGCTTCTGTCCTCCTAGTGGGGTCCAGAAGTCTCTCACTGACCTCCTGTATCACCAAAGGGAAGCCTCTGGGCAAAACCTACCGGCCAGAGATGCCTGGGGTCCTCTCTCCCCACTCTCACTGCGCCTGGCTGCACAGAAGCTGCTACTCGGCCACCATCTTTCTCTCCTACCCACTTCTTGACTTCTTGTTGCCATTTCTTGAGCTATATTTTCAAAGTATTTTTGGTTATTTATCAGGCACGAAGTGACACTCAAAATAAGTGAGGCTTCCTAACCCTCAATAGTTGAGCTGAAACCTGTTAATACTAAGGTTGGTAAAATAAGACCTTCTGACGTTCAGGTAAAGGAGGTGAGACCACCTGACAAAGTTTGAAAAAGACAGAATTCACACACTTAATAAAGAATCCTCCTGATAGATTTAAGAAATGCATCCTTGTGACACAGATGTGGGAGGTAAGAGCTCCTAATACTCAGATAAAGTATCTGAGACCCCTGGAACTGACTTGGGGAGACAAATCCTTACACTCAAAGGAAAGGAGCACTCCTGTCATCCAGCTCCAAGAGAGGAGACCTCCTGACATGCATGAAGCAGAAATAGTAATCTCATGGTGTTCAAGTAGTGAAAATGATTGCAATCTCATATTCATTAAGGGCAAATAAAGTTTCTTACTTAGCAGGAAGGGAAATCATACATCTCAATGCTCAGGGAAGGGAATTAAATCATCCTGTCATTCAGATAGGAAAATTAAGGTCTTGCCTCTCCCTCGTAAACAAAGATGGGATGTCCCGGCTCAGTAATAAAAGAGATCTTCTGACTTGCAGGGAGAATAGACTTTTGGGACATTCATGTAGAGAACATGATAGTTCTCGATAATCAGCTACGTGAGATGAGACATTTTACATTCCTCTCTATAGGGGAAGTGATATGTCCTGACAATAAGGCAAGAGATGGGAATGCCTGACACACAAGTTGGAGAGGTAAGACTTTGTGATATTTGAATAGGTGAGATGGAGCGAGAAAGGGAAGGAGGGAAGGGGTGGGGAGTCACCGTGTTTGGCATATCTTTTGGGGGAGGAACACATTTATAAGAAGGACTTTGCCTAACAAATGCAATTAGTGTAACCTGGATCTTTGTACCTGTGATGAATCCCCCAAAATAAAAAAAAATTGGGGCTGTGCCTGTGGCTCAGTGAGTAGGGCGCCAGCTCCATACACCGAGGGTGGCGGGTTCAAACTCGGCCTCAGCCAAACTGCAACAACAACAACAAAAATTTTAGGCTTGGTGCCCTAAAATAGTGCAGTGGTTACGGCGCCAGCCACATACACCGAGGCTGGAGGGTTCGAACCCAGGCCTGGGCCAACTAAACAATGACAACTGCAACAAAAAATAGCCGGGCCTTGTGGTGGGTGCCTGTAGTCTCAGCTACTTGGGAGGTGGAGGCAAGAGAATTGCTTAAGCCCAAGAGTTTGAGGTTGCTGTGAGCTGTGATGCTACAGTACTCTACAGAGGGCGATATAGTGAGACTACATCTCAAAAATAATAATAATAATAATAAAAATAAATAAAAAATAAAAAATAGGAGAGATCACATATCTTATACTCCAGTAGAGGAAGATGAGCTCTCTTGGTCACTTAAAAGAAGTGGAAGCTCTAGACATCTAGCCAAAGAGATGAGGCCTATCAGGTATAGACAAGATCTCCTGACACTCAGATGGAGGAGGTAAAGTGCCATGACACTTGGGTGTGGGAGATAAGACCTCCTGGCATCCCAATAGGAGATATGAGATTTCATGACCCTAAGGGAAAGGAGATGAGACCTCAAGGCAACCAAGAAGGGGGGAGAAAAACCTCCAGATCCAGGGAGATGAGATGAGAAATTTGGACACCCTCTACTCTGGCAGAGAAGATTACAGCTTATGCCATTCCAGCGGGGAGATAAGACTATACTCAAGTAAAGGATAGATTTTGGAAATTACATGGGGGAATGAGAACTTTAGGATACTCATACAGGTGAGATATGACTTCTTAAAATTCAGAGGATATCAGACATCTTGATTCTCAGGTCAAGAAGATGTGACAAGGTGACACTGGGTGGAGGAGATGAGGCTTCCAGCTTTGAGATGAAAGAAAAGAGATGTCCCCACATTCAGAGGGAAGAGACCTTAGGTGAAATATATGAGACCTACTGGACATCTAGTTGAGGGGGATGTGACTTCCTGAAAGTGAGATGAGAAAATATGGCATTCAGTTAGAGAAGATACTCAGAGAAATCAAGATCATCTCATAATAGGAAGACTCAACACTCAGGAGGAAGTGAGCTGTCCTGATATGCAAGTAGAAAAGGATTTTGTGATACTCACATAGGTGAGATTCAGCCTCTTAATCCTCAGGTAGGCTGGCTGAGACCTTACAGTTGAAGTAAGACTGACCTCATGCAGGCAGAAAGGTGACCTCTTGACACTCTTGCTGGGGAGGTGAAATATCTTAACATTCAGGTATATGTGGTGAGCATTTGTACACTCTGGTGAAGTGCACTTAGGCAGTTGTGATTTGACATTCTAGTATAGGAAAAAACACCTTGCTGCACACAGGTCACAGAAAGGAGATACTCAGGCAGGAAATAAGAGACTATACAATATTCAGTAGTGGACAGAAGGACTCTCTGAAGAGTATGCATGTAGCAAGCCACTTGGCAGAGAGAAAGACAGTTTGCCCCACCAAATGCTAAGGATCTATTACTCTGCCCAATCTGATGCCTTTTAACCACTGACGTGTTTTACTATCTTGTCACAGAAGGGCTGAGCTGCTCCTTAATCCTTGAGTCTGCAGCGGTCACAGCTTGCATGAGGGACAGATCTTGACTCCACACACAGGTAGAATCTTGGATTTGTGGGGCCCTTGAAAGGATAATTGGGAATGAAGACCCTGGCCTTGGGTTGGAGGCGATTGTGCTGCACAGAAGCCTCCCACCATCCTGGGAAGTGGGTTGGGAAGTTACTTGGCATGAACCAGTTAAACCAAAGAACTCTTGCCTGACCTGACTGCTGTGGGGGTGGGTCGCCTGCTGATTGGCCAGGAGGCCACGGAGCTCTGTGAGGTCACTGGGCTTGCAGGCCAGGCAGGGGCAGGAGTATGGGAGAGATGCTCCCAACTGCCGTTCTGCTGGTCTTGGCAGTATCCGTGGTCGCCAAGGATAACAGCACGTGTGAGTAAGTGTCAGGGGCACCTCAGTGAGGGGAAGGGTATCTTCTGAGTGACAGGTCCCACCCAGACTCTCTCTGTCCAGAGCTCAGGAGAAGAAGGCTGAGCTTGGGCCTTTGAAGCCCGTGCTTCTCACAGCTCCTGTGACCCACGCACCCCAGTTCAAACCCTCCCCGCTCCTAGAATCTGGGCTACAAGTTGTTCATAATTTCCTACTAAGACCGACCCCTCAGCTCCTGGGGCTTCCATACTCCTCCAAGGACACTGCCTCTCAGACGTCAGAACCTGATTTTTAGGAGTCCTGTCCTCTCATAGTCAACTGAGATGTCCCAACCTGTGGTTGTCCCCAGCGGACACAAGATATCACTTTGTCACACTTCTTGCACCTCCATCTACCTGTAAACTGTCTCACCCCAGGGTACCCTACAGCATCAATGCCTTCTAAACTATATGGGGTCTCCCATCCGTGACACAGTTCCCAGTGTTTTCACCTATGGACTCATGGTCCACACGCTCTTCTCTCCTTTTGTTACTGTCCAACCCAACCTTGCAGCCCCAAGACCCTTTTGGTCAACTGGCTCTTCTGAGTCTCCCACCTAAGATAGGTTCTGTAGACCCTAGACCATCACACTCTATTCCCAGGTCCCCACCCTGGCCTCCTGCTCCACCTAGGGAAAGGCCTCCTCTTTCCTCCCTTGTGACTACATCTGCAAGGCCTGTGGAATCATAACACCCCAGACCATTTCTGGGAGCCTGTGGCTTCCCATACAGCTCTCGCTGCTTCCACTGTACCAGCCCCATGTCTCAGCCTTCCCTGGTTGTGGAGTTATAAGGACAGGCTCTGCCTATACTTGGCTTGAACTGTGCCCTGGTCTCTCCTCAGTGGTCCCTGTGGGTTACGCTTCAGGCAAAGCTCACAAGGTGGTTTCCGAATTACCGGAGGGCAGGCCGCACAACGTGGGGCCTGGCCCTGGATGGTGAGCCTCCAGATCGTCACATACAATAGCCGCAGGTACCATGCATGTGGAGGCAGCTTGCTGAATTCACGCTGGGTGCTTACTGCTGCTCACTGCTTCGACAGCAAAAAGTACGTGTGGGATCACAACGAGGGCGGGCTTCAGGGCAGTACTTCTCAGAAAGGAACACTCCCTTGTGCCTGGGTGCAGTCTCTTTAGGACTCTCACCCAAGTGCGGCCAGACTCGGGGGTGGGGAGGAGACCCAGAACCTTGCTGGTGGAAGGCTCTGATGGTCACTATCACCAGGGGTTTCTGTCCAGCCAGTCCATAAGTGAGAATGACCTGGCTTACCTTTGTGCCCACAGTAAAGTATATGACTGGAGACTGGTTTTTGGAGCAAAGGAAATTGCATATGGGACTGATAAGCCAGTGAAGGCGCCTCTGCAGGAGAGATATGTTGAGAAAATCATCATTCATGAAAAGTACAATCCTCTGACAGAGGGAAACGACATTGCTCTCTTGAAGATCACCCCTCCCGTTTCATGTGGGCGCTATATTGGGCCAGGCTGCCTGCCCCAGTTTAAGGCAGGTCTGCCCAGAGGCCCCCAGATCTGCTGGGTGGCTGGCTGGGGATACATAAAAGAAAATGGTGAGTACAGGAGGGGTTCCCCATGGGGACACTCAAGGCCACTCTACTGGTGGTCTTTAAGGTGCAGCATGTTGAGGCCTAGCAGAGCAAGTTAGAGTCCTCCTCAGTCTATTGCTGTGGGAAAAGGAGAGTGAGAAGATCTGAGCACCTGTCTCCGGTCACATGGCTGGGGACTCGTCTGGTTACCCAAGGAAAGTCTGGGTGTAGGCACAAGCAGAACACAGCACTGTTCAGGATGAGGTCAAGGCTGTGCCTCACGTGGCATCCTCTACTGCTGGATCCTGGAATTTGGATGCACTCCCTTGAAACAGTGTTTGAAGAAGAGCTCTAGCTCCACGGTTTTGTGGCCTTGGGGAGTACATTGCCCTTTCTGGCCCTCAGTTTATACATCTGTAGATGGAAGGACTAGATCAGATGATCTTCAAGCTGAATATATCCTGATCTCTGAGATTCTAGGGCCTAGCTAGCCCTCCTGCTCCCAGGATTGCTTTTATCATTGTTGGAAGCAGTCTCTCAGGTCACTGCTCCCAAATCCATCCTGCTCATCTGAGTTACTTGAAGTTTCCTCTGCAGACTGGGAGGGAGACCATTGATGGGTGTGGTTTTCTGCAGGTCATGTGTATTCTAGCATTTCAGGATCCTTGGAGCAGTCCAACAGATCCTGTTCCATTCAAAATCTGTGTAGCTGCCTCTTCTTCTTCTTCTTCTTCTTTTTTTTTTTTTTGAGACAGTCTCACTCTATCACCCTGACTAGAGTGCCATGGCGTCACAGCTCACAGCAACCTCAAACTCCTAGGCTCAAGTGATTCACCCTCCTCTTCCTCCCAGAGTGTTGGGATTACAGGCATGAGCCATTGTGGTTAGCCTTGTAGCTGCCTTTTTCTCTGTCCTTGATCAAGCTATCTGCCTCTTCCCTGAATCCCAGGAGATTTCTGGGCCATCCAACATGACCTAGCCCACTTGACAGCAGATGAGCAGTAGGTGAGTAGGGACACCCCTTCCACACCAGAGCAAGTTTGCAGAGTGTGACCTGGAACAACTATTATTGTTAACTCCAGGGATATAGCACAGGGGTTTTGCCAGTAAGATAAGACTGTTTTCTGTGCATGACCTATGCTTTTAGCTTTCTGTAAGAAGTTGAGTGAACTTCTATCTAGTTATGGTAGAGTTGCAAAGATGGCACTGAAATTAACTTAACTCTCAATCTCTTCTTTTCCTTGATAATGGAAAATTTAGGCTTCCCAATCAAGGCAACATAGTCCTTTGGAATTTAAAACTCAGCACTTTTTTGGTAACAAAAATAATCAGTAATTTCAGCATTCTTCCCTTAACTCTCATTTTCTTTTCCCAGAGGTTGATCTAAGTTTCTGACAAGTTTGTCACTTTTCCTGTCCCTCAGAGGAAGGAGTCTCATTTTAGCTGTCCTTGTTCTCCTTGGCCTTTGCTGGCATGTGACCATTTCTTCTTGGCCTGGGGTGCCAACCTTTACCTCAGCTGCTGATGTCCTTGGCTCTGCCACAGCCTCAAAGTGAGAACATGTGTTCTTCTGTCCACTCATCTGACCATGTCCAGAGATCTTGGGGGTTCCTGTAGTCCCTGGAAGGCTGATCTCATGATCCCTACTGTCGCTCCTGCCTTTATGATTCTATTGCTCAGGAGAACTGCAGGCTCCCAGTTGCACCCTACATGTCATGCAAGACCTTTTCTGTCCTGGGATTCCCCTAAACTTAATGGTATATCTTTCTTTTTGTTTTGTTTTTTTTTTTCAAACACATACCTCATTGCTAAACTCATGTTTTAGAGAAATCTCCAGGCTCCAAACTCCTGTGATTCCTTCAGACTTCCCTTGTTTTACCTCTTTCATGAACTCTTCTGCTTGGGGATTGAAGAACTATCCTTGGGTATTGCTTCTTTTCCATTGAATTTTGAGTTCCTGCAGGCTTTTTTTTTTTTTTTTGAGACTGAGCCTCAAACTGTCACCCTGGATAGAGTGCTGTGGCATCACAGCTCACAGCAACTTCCAATTCCTGGGCTCAAGCGAGTCTCTTGCCTCCGCCTCCCAAGTAGCTGGGACTACAGGTGCCCGCCACAATGCCCAGCCATTTTTTTTGGTTGCAGCCGTCATTGTTGTTTGGCGGGCCCAGGCTGGATTCGAACCCGCCAGCTCCTGTGCACATGGCTGGCGCCTTAGCCCTTTGAGCCACAGGCGCCGAGCCATTCCTGCAGGCTTTTTAGCATTTGTTATTTAAAGCCAATGTGTTAGGATTGAGAAAACCCTTTTCTGTTTTAGGACACCTGGTTTCTTCACAATGAAGCCTTTGGTTTTCAAGAGTATGGGTTCTGCCATAGATTTAAAAAGTCATCCAAATGGCTAGCAAGCCAAGATTGTTACTATTGTTTCTCAGTATCACCCTACCCAAAGGGCAGTGTATGTACAAAACTCTCACTGCTGCTTGGATGGTAAGAAAAGGTAGGAACTAAAGGGATTGAAAAACAGAACCAAAGCCCAGCAAACATGTCTGCAGCTGCCATTTGCCAAATGCCTACAGGGTGCTCAGCCTTACCCATGCCCCTCTTGAGTTTCCCATCTTGCCATCTTTTCTCATGTAGCTGTGTTCTAGGTCTGCCCCCACATCCCACTAGCTGGGGGTGCTGCTGTGGTCGGGCCAGCGCACCTGCTGTTGCTGGGTATGCTTCTCCCTGCAGGACTACCTGCAGAAGAGGGGCAGCTGACTGGTCTTGGCTCTACTTTAGCCACATGTGGTGCTGGCCACATGAACTGCAGTAGCCTGAGCCTTTCTTCACTCAGAGGTCCTGGTAGACTGTCTGGGGCTTTCAAGGAAGTTCTGACTCTGCTTCATGGGTCATTTCAATTGCCTGTTGCCCTCCCAGGTCTGCCCATGTGAGGCACTGCCATAGCCCTCCCTTTCCATGAACTCCTCAGAACAGATCTGGGGCACAGGGAGGGGCTTGTTAGCCCAACTTCATCAAGTCCTGATCACAGCTGAGCAGAGGAGTCCTGATGGGAAATGAGAGGCAGGGAGACTGCTGTATGGCTGGATTGTGGGGGAATGAAAGGATGTCTCAGGCTTGAGTCTCGAGAGGAATGATTCTAAAGCCCCAAACCTAGCCCTGCCACTTCCCCACTGTGATCTGGGTGGGTGATGCTTCTACCTCCTGATTCAAATTGGGAGCCATAGGACCATGTGGCACATAGTGAGTGCTCAGCACCTGTAGCTATTGTTGTTAATGCTGTGACAAGCCTCATCATCCCTCATCTATCATTCTTTTGTTCCCCATCCTCAATCCACTCACTCTGCCCACCTGTGTACATACCTCAACCCTTCCTTCCTCTCTCCCTCTCTTCTCCTCCATTCATCTGGATCTCCACCTCTATCCCATCTCTTATCTGCTCTTTCTGAAGTGTACTTTCTTCCCTTTGGGATGTATCAGGAGAGGTCAAGGCATGACTGGAGGGATCGAGGTGTAACTGGAGCATTACAGAGGATGGGGTTCAGCAAGGGTGGAGGCTGGGCTTTCTTCCATGTCTTTTGTGATTACTGACCACTGAGTGGCCTGGATGTAGCCCCTAGGCCATCACCTATACTGATGGAAGCGCGTGTGGATCTCATCGACCTCGACTTGTGCAACTCGACCCAGTGGTACAATGGGCGCGTTCAGTCAACCAATGTGTGCGCGGGGTATCCCGAAGGCAAGATCGACACCTGCCAGGTAACCTTCCTTCTGGTCCCTCCAGGAGTCCCCAGATTCCTGAAAACACCTTTTTCGGACCCTTGAGCTCCAGTGTCTCATGGGGAGACTTCTGGGGTCCTGCTCTCATGACTCCTACCCTGGTCCCTCCAGCATCTACAGTCACAATGAAGGTGGCAGGTGATACCTACGAGCTGTACCTACAAGGAACCAACCACCACATTCAGCGCTATATCTCAATCTTAACACATAGGACATATCATCCAAAACCCATCCCTGAAAAGAATATTTATCTCTCTTCTCCAGAACACATATCATCTAAAACTTCTTATATACATGTGCCATGCATGCAGGTAAAGCCACAGTGCAAGGAAGCCATGACCGTCCATGCCCTTCTCACATCCCAACTGAGCTGTTGGCACCACTGTACCTCAGACACTTGTTTTTATGGTGGCAGGAAACCATGTGACTGTGGAGAGTATCCTCCCAGGGCCCTCTGATCCTTCTGGGTAGGGGAAGAGTGGCTCAGGCAGGCGGTGACCTCTGTGTCCTTCTGGGCAGGGGGACAGCGGTGGGCCTCTCATGTGCAAAGACAGCGAGGAAAGTGCCTACGTGGTCGTGGGAATCACAAGCTGGGGAGTAGGCTGTGCCCGCGCTAAGCGTCCTGGAATCTACACGGCTACCTGGTCCTACCTGAACTGGATCGCTTCCAAGATTGGTTCTAACGCCCTGCATATGATTCAGCCGGCCACGCCTCCCCCTGCCACAAGCCGCCCATTCCCAGTGCGACCCCCCTCCCTCCGACCTGCCTCTGTTCGCCCTCCTTGGTATTTCCAGCGCCCCCCTCAGCCACCTCCACCCCGACAACTTGCAGCCCAGCCCCGACCCCCACCTCAACATCTACTTCCATCTGTGCCCCCACCCCCACCCCCACCCACATCTCACACCAAACCTCCTCAAGCACTTTCTTTTGCCAAGCGCCTACAGCAGCTAATAGAGGCCTTAAAGAGGAAGAGCTATTCTGACTCAAAGACGTATTATGAGACCACAGAAATCCCAGAACTGACCTCACCCTCCTGACCCTGTTCTCAACTGACCCAGTGATCCCTTTACTCCTGAGGAAAAAGAAAGATGAAATAAATGAACATATATATATATATACACATACATATATATATCTATACAATGTATATACATAAAGAAATGCTTTTTGAACTTTTTCTTATTTGCCCTCCCCAACCCAACTCAAACCATCCCCTAGCAAATCTATCTTCTCTCCTTGGCCTTCCAATAAGTTGGAATTGTTTGTACATTATTGTCAATTGTGTTTTTAAAAAATACTTTTAACGCTGGAATAAGGACTTGGAGAGAGAGGCCAGGTATGGTCTTTAGTTCACAGTGAAATTGAAAGTTGTTAAAAATAAGAGAGCTGTCTCTGCAAATGCAAATCTGAGGGGTGATCCCTGGAGGCAACTACCGGAGGCAGCTGACAGAAAAGCTGGGGTGTTGGCTTGACCCATAGAAAGGGTTCTGTATGGTGGGTTTGGCTCCCCTGACACATAGGATAAGGCACTGGGCTGCCAAAACAACACATGTCCAGCACCAAACTCAATCTGTTTGTGGCTTCTTGATGGCTAATTGAACCTTGCCTTTTCAAGTTCATGACTGGGCTATGGTTCAATCTTACTAGTTCCTCAGTTTGAGCAAATTAAAACTTTATTTACTAAAGCTTTTGAGGAATAACAAGGTGAGATACATTTTGGATGCCCCTGAGTGAGTTTTGAACAACTTCCTTATAACTTGGGGTCTTTTTTTTTTTCAGACACAGTCTGAAAGTCTAGTCATGCTAGAGTGCTATGGTCTCAGCTTAGCTCAAAGCAACCTCAAACTCCTGGGCTCAAACAATCCTTCTGCTGTTACCAGTATTTTCTGGGACTGGTTATTTAGTCTTAGAGATTCAAGAATGAGATCCCAGGCTGGGCACAGTGGCTCACTCCTGTAATCCTAGCAATCCGGGAGGCCGAGGCTGGTGAATTGTCTTAGCTTACAAGTTTGAGACCAGCCTAAGCCAGAGTGAGAACCCATCTCTAAAAATAACTGGGTGTTGTGGCAGGCACCTATAGTCCCAGCTACTTGGGAGGCTGAAGCAGGAAAATTGCTTGAGTCCAAGAGTTTGAGGTTACTGTGAGCTGTGATATTACAGCACTCTACTGAGGGTGACAAAGTAAGATTCTGTCTCAAAAACAAAAGGGATGATATCCCAAACCATGCGAGTAAGTGACATGGCGTAGTTTATTTTACAGAGAAGCACATAGAGGGTAGAGCAAAAAAGCCTCCAGTAGCAGATGGGGGAAAATTTGCAAAAGGGAAGATCCATGTGGGTCTTTGGTTCGGGAGTTTATATACAGTTAGCAAATGGGGGGGGGGGTTTAAGAGTAAGAATTACATTTGGTGAAGGGTTGACAAAAAACATTCTTGTGAGTGTTGATTAGGGAATGAATGTATTGGCAAACGAATAAGGGTACTAATAAATGAATGTCTTTTGCTCTGAGCAGAAGCTGTAGGAAAGTCAGCTTAATGGAAAAATTGCTTTTCTCCTGTCAGGGTGCAGTTTAGTTTACTTAGCCCACAGAAAATGGGGGCCCTTTGTCCAGCTGTGAATGGGAGAACACTGTATGACTTCCTCAGCCTCCCAAGTAGCTGTGCCTACAAGTGCCCACCCCAGTGCCCAGCTACTTTTTCTATTCTTAGTAGAGACAGGGGTCTTGCTCTTGCTCATGTTACTGGACGAAGAGGGTCTGGTCACCTGTCACTGTCAGCCAATATGCAGAGACGGGATAGGTCCACCAAACTTTGTCAGAAGGCTGGCATTCTGGAGAACAGAGAGAGTAGCCTCTCTAAAACTGTTCTAATCTTCCATTTCCAACATTACAGTTCTATACATTTAAGTTCAAAGAAGACCATGTTAACTCTTAAACAATAATTGGCAGAACCCATGACCCATAGTAAACAGTATAGTAATCAGTATAACTTATGACCCAAAACAACATTTTTTTTTTTTTTGAGACATTTCACTCTGGCCCCCTGAATAGAGTGCTGTGACATCATAGCTCACAGAAACCTCAAGCTCTTGGGCTCAGGCAATCATCTTGCCTCAGTTTTTCTATTGTTAGTAGAGATAGGGTCTTGCTCTTGCTCAGGCTCGTCTCAAACTCCTGAGCTCAAGCAATCCACCCGCCTCAGCTGTTGCAGGAAGATGAGGCCCAATGGAGAGAAAAGAGCACCCAAACACCAAGTTTATAAGAGGAAGGGTTTTATTTCTTATGGCATAGAAGAATTTGAAATGGCCGTGCTCCCCAACTGGCTTGGTCTTTCCCTTTTTATCTCCAGTCAAAAAGTTTCAACCCACAGGTACCTTTTTCATTGGTCAGTTTGAATCAAGCAGGAGATGCTGTTCTAGCCCCCACAGAACTAGAGGATTTCACAGAAGTGGAAATCTCCAAGTTTCAGGAAGTTAAGTCTACAAATTCCCAAGAGCTGAGTCACGATGGAAAGGACCCCACAGGTATATCCTTGTAGTCTCCTTGAGAAGACCTGTTCTCCTGGACCTCACCCTTCTCAGGTGTCCTCTCTCACAGCTTCCCAGAGTGCTGGAATTATATGCACTATATGCACGAGCAACGTGCCCTGCCAATCCAAAACAACATTTCAATTCAAAAGTTAATCCCCTAGGCTTGGCGCCTGTGGCTCAAGCGGCTGAGGCTCCAGCCACGTACACCTGAGCTGGCGGGTTCAAATCCAGCCCGGGCCCGCCAAACAACAATGATGGTTGCAACCAAAAAATAGCCGGGCGTTGTGGCGGGCGCCTGTAGTCCCGGCTACTTGGGAGGCGGAGGCAGGAGAATCTCTTGAGCCCAGGAACTGGAGGTTGCTGTGAGCTGTGATGCCACAGCACTCTATCCAGGGTGACAGCTTGAGGCGCTGTCTCAAAAACAACAACAACAATAACAACAAAAAAAACCCCTACATGATCAACTAAATTGATGCAGAAAAAGAATTTGACAAAATCCAAATTCTCTCATGAAAAAAGGAAAGCATTCAGTACTAGGAATAGAAGGAAACTTCCTGAACATGATAAAGTCCATATATAAAAAGCCCACAGGTAACATCATACTCTGTGCTAAAAGAATGAAAGATTTTTCTCCTAAGATCAGGAAAAAGATAAGGATGCTCAGTATCACAACTTTAATTAAGCATGGTACTAGAAAGTCTAGTCAGTATTCTTAGGCAAGAAAAAGAAATAAATCTTCCAAATTTAAAAGGAAAAGGTAAAATTACCTCTGTTCACAGCTGACATGATCTTATTTGTGGAAAACCCTAAGGAATCCATCTATTAAAACTAACAAATAAATTCAACAAAGATGTAGAATATGAAATAAACACAAAAATCTTTACATTGGCAATGAACACATGAAAAGGAAATCAGACAATTCTTATTACAAATAGCATAAAAAGAAGAAAAGTCTTAGAAATAAACTTAACCAAAGAGTGAAAAGACTTAAACATTGAAAACTATGAAATTTTGTTGAACAAAATTTAATAAGAACTAAATAAATAGACATTTGTATCTATAAATATGAAGATTTAATGTTGGTAGGCAGATAACACTACTCAAAGCAATCTACAGATTCAATGCAATCCCTATCAAAATCCTAAGGATATTTTTGTTCAAACAGAAATTTTAGAATTTCCTAAAATTCAAGAATTTCAAGGGACTGCAAGTAGCCAAAACAATCTTATAAAGGAAAGGCAAAGTTGGAGGGCTCACATTTCTGATTTTGAAACTTACTATAGGGCTGGCACAGTGGCTCATGCTTGTAATCCCAGCACTCTGGGAGGCTGAGGCAGACAGATTGCTTGAGCTGAGGAGTTCAAGACTGGCCTGAGCAAAAGCGAGACACTGCCTTTAAAAATTGGCCACCTGTAGTCCCAGCTCATTGGGAGGCTGAGGCAAGAGGATTGCTTAAGCCCAAGAGTTTGAGGTTGCTGTGAGCTTTGACACCAGGATATTCTACCCAAGGCAACAAAGTGAGACTCTATCTCAAAAATTAAAAAAAGAAAAAGAAAAAGAAACTTACTACAAAGTTACAGTTATCAAAATAGTGTGGTATTGGCGTTAGAACAGACATAGTGACCAGAGGTGGGGAACCTGAAGCTTCAAGGCCACATGTGGCCCTCTAGACACCCAAATGTGCCCCCTTGACTGAATCCAAATCTCTTTATTAAAAGGATTTGTTCTGGCTCAGCGCCTGTGGCTCAACGGGCTAAGGCGCCAGCCATGTACACCTGAGCTGGCAGGTTCGAATCCAGCCCGGGTCTGCCAAACAACAATGATGACTGCAACCAAAAAAAAAAATGGCCAGGCGTTGTGGCGGGTGCCTGTAGTCCCAGCTACTTGGGAGGCAAAGGCAAGAGACTCGCTTGAGCCCAGGAATTGGAGGTTGCTGTGAGCTGTGATGCCACAGCACTCTATCCAGGGTGATAGCTTGAGGCTCTGTCTCAAAAAAAAAGGATTTGTTCTGTAAAATCCATTATAGATTGGCTTGGCACCTGTGCTCAGTGGCTAGGGTGCCAGCCACATACACCGGAGCTGGTGAGTTTGAATCCACCCCGGGCCTGCCAAACAACAATGACAAGTACACCCCAAAAATAGCCAGGCATTGTGGTGAGTGCCTGTAGTCCCAGCTACTTGGGAGGCTGAGGCAAGAGAATCACTTAAGCCCAAGAGTTTGAGGGTGCCGTGATGCCTACGTACTCTACCCAGGGCAATAGCTTGAGACTCTGTCTCAAAAAAAAAAATCCATTATAGATCAATGGGATGCAATAGACTGTCAAGAAATTAAACCACACATACATAGTCAATTGACTTTTGACACTATCAAGAGAGTGAAAAGACAACTCACAAAATGAAAGAAAATGTTTGCAAATCCTATATGTGATAAGCATTTAATGTCCAGCATATATAAAGAGTTTCTACAAATCATCAACAAAAATGAAACACCCAATTGAAAAATAGGCAAAGGTCTTTGATACATATTCATCCAAAGAAAATACTATATACCAGTGTCTCATAAGAATGTGAAAGGAAACTCAGCATCATTAGTCCTTAGTGAATTGCAAATCAAAACACCAATGAGATATACCATTTCTCATGAGATATACCCACTAAGATGGGTGTAACCACAAAAATAAAAGATAACAAGTTGGTGATGATGTGGAGAAATTGTTACCTTTGTGCATTGCTAGTGAGAATGTAAAATGGTATAGCACTGTGAAAAACAATTTGGTAGTTCCTTATAAAGTTAAACATAGAACTATCAATATGACTTAATAATTCCACTCCTAAGTATACAACCAAAATATATGAAAACAGGGACTCAAACATATTTGTGCACCAATGTTCATAGCTCTGTTGACAAAAGCCAAAAGGTGGAAACAATCCATGTGTCCATCAACAGACAAATGGATACATAAAGTGTTATATAGATCCTACAGTGGAATATTATTCAGTCATAAAAGGAATGAAGTTCTGACACATGCTCCTACATGAATGAATTTTTTTTTAATTTTGAGACAAAGTCTCACTTTGTTGCCTTCGGTACAGTGCTGTGGCATCATAGCTCACAGCAACCTCAAACTCTTGGGCTCAAGTGAGTCTCTTGCCTCAGTCTCCTGAGTAGCTGGAAAACTATAGGCGCTTGCTGCAGTGCTCAGCTATTTTTGTTGTTGCTGTTGCAGTTTTAGTTCGGGGCTGGGTTTGAACCTGCCACCTCCGGTATATGGGGCCAGCGCCCTACTCCTTGAGCCACAGGTGCCGCCCAATGCCCCACTATTTCTAGAGATGGGGTCTCACTCTTGGCCAGGCTGGTCTTGAACTCCTGAGCTCAAGAAACCCACCCGTGTTGGGATTATAAGCATCAGCCACCACTCCCAGCCTCATGAATGAACCTTGAAAACATTAGGATAAGTGAAATAAGCCAGATGCAGAAGGACAAATATTGTATGATTTCATTTACATGAAGTGTCTGAAATAGTAAATTCATAGAGACAGAAAGCAGAATAAAGGTTACCAATGCCCAGGGGTGAGGATAATAGGGAACTATTGATTAAAGGTTACAGAGTGTCTGTTTGGGTTCACAAAAAAGTTCAGGAAAACTGGGGGTGTGTCTACAAAATTGTGAATGTCCTCAATGTCACTGAACTGTACACTTAAAAATGGTTAGAATGGTAAACTTCATGCTGTTTATATCTTAATAGAACAATGTGAAAAAAAGTTATACTATAAAAAAATAAACTAAACACAGAAGAATGCAGGGAATAAGAGAAAAAAGTATAAGGCAGATGTATCAGCACTGGCAGCCAGCTGAGCTTTGTTGTCACTTGGGTGTGTGAACTGGCTGGTGCTCTGGGCATGTGGCTTCCAAGGGACCTGCTACAGTTCCGGTATGGCCAAGTGCTGCAAGTTTCAGCTGAGGTTCCAGAGAGCTGGGCATCCCCACACCTAATTTTCCAGAACAATATTGATATTCTTCCAGCAGATGTATTCACTGTCATCCATTATGATTGAGCCAGTGTGGGAAGTGGAGATGTCTATTAATTGGTGGTGAGCACAGGACAGGACATGTACTATAAGAGTATGAAAAAGTCCACACAAACTCACATCATGTGTACTTCCAAGAGAACTTTTGTGAGAGAAATCCTTGATGCTGCCTTGTTGACTGCCTCAGACCAGAAAATAACTTTTATATTGTTTCAGAAATTAAATGCGATGTTGATGAAGTTAAGAAATGACTGGATTTAATAGAACATTTGAAACAAAGAAGACAATTTCTTCTGGGCTCCTAAAAGCAACATAACAAATAGTCACTGTTGAAAAATCATCTTATTTCTCTGTTTACTGTTTTTTAATACTTCACTGCTTATAACTATGCAGTCTGATCTTGGTTATATTTTAAATTCCAACATTCTGTATAGCTGTGAATTGGTTTAAGCACCATATTTGCTTTAATTGTTAAATTAAACCCACAGTACTTAAATAATTCATTTTAAAAAATCAAGATAGGGTTTTGTTTTGAGACAAAGTCTCACTGTATCATCCCTGGTAGAGTGCCATGACATCATAGCTCACAGCAACCTCATACTCTTGGTCTTGAGTAATCCTCTTAGCCTCAGCCTCCTGAGTAGCTGGGACTACAGGTGCCCACCACCATGGCTGGCTAATTTTTCGATTTTTTAGTAGAGATGGGGTCTTGCTCTTGCTCAAGCCAGGCTCAAATTCCTTCGCTCAAGTAATCTGCCCACCTCTGCCTCCCAGAATGCTGGGATTATAGGTATGAGCTGCCGGGCCTGGCCTCGATATAGTTTTTTTTTTTTTTTTTTTTTTTTTTTTATTGAATCATAGCTGTTTACAATAATTCAATCATGGGGTACAGTGTGCGGGTTTCACATACAATCTGAGATATTTTCATCAACCTGATTGACGTAACATTCATGAGATTTTCTCATTTACTATGTGAAAACATTTTTGATTTGTATTTAGAAGTTTTCTCCTGACCCTTCAAATATGCACCACAAGTGTGATCTCACCCTTTATCCTCTCTCCCCCTACCCTCTCCCTCCCCTTCCCTCCCTCTCCCCTTTCTCGATATAGTTTTTAATGTAATATGTTAATTAAAACCTCTTTCAAAGCTTTCTAAAATGTACCATGACAAAGGTCTTATGATGGAAATAAAATTTATATAAATATGGGCAAAAGGCAAGTCACTCACCTGAAATGATGCTCACAGTAAAATATGTATACTTGGAGAGTGTGCTACACAGAAAAGCCTGGAAAAGGCAAATGTCTATGGGACTGTGACTTGATGAGGCCACAGTAAAAAAGTTTCTCAAAAGTTTAAATATAAAATTACTACATGATCCCTAATTTCACTCTTTAATATGTATCCTACTCTGGACCTAATTGTGTCTTTTCTAAATCTGTATGTTGAAACTCTAATGCCCAATGTGATGGTATTTAGACATAGGGTCTTCAGGAGGTAATTAGGTTAAATTAAGTCATAGGGGTTAATCAAATAGGATGTGTGTCTGTATAAGTTCTACTTGCACATAAAGAAGAGGCCATGTGGTAGCCAGCTATGAGTCAAGAGAAGAAGTCTCATAACAAATCTACCCACTGGCTCCTTGATCTTGGACTTTGCAGAAGTTCCATAGTTCTCTAGGACTATGAGAAATTAATTTCTGTTGTGATCTAGCAGTCTATGATATAGTCATTCTCCACATAACGAGGTTCTAGTCAACAATGGACCATCTATACGATTGGGATCCCATGAAATTATATTATATTTTTATTTGTACCTTTTCTGCACCAGTTTCAGCTTTGTCACTCTACCCAGAGCAACACAGAGAGACTGTCTCTGTGTTTATTTGTACCTTTTCTGGTTCAATATTCACGTACTTACCTCATTGTGTTTAAATTGCCTACAGGCACAGTAATATCCTATGCAGGTTAGTAGCCTAGGAGCAATAGGCTGTACTACACTGGCAGGGTGTATAGCAGGCTGTACTATCCAGATTTGTGTAAGTTCCCTCTATCACGCTCACATAATGATGAAATTGCCTAATATTGCACTTCTCAGATCATATCCCTGTAGTTAAGCGACACAATTATATTTTGTTATAGCAGCATGAGAAGACTAAGACAGTCAAAGGAATTAAACACTTGTATTCATACTCAGTGGTTCATGTTCATAGCACCATTATGCATAATAGCTAAAATTCAGAAATAGCTCAAATGTCTATCAGCAGGTAAATAGATAAACAAACTGTTGAGGCTGGGCACAGTGGTTCATGCTTGTTATTCTGGCACTCTAGGAAGCCAAAGAGAATTGCTTGATCTCAGGAGTTTGACATCAGCCTGAACAAGAACAAGACTCCACCTTTGCTAAAAACACAAAAATTCTCACTCCTGTAATCCTAGCACTCTGGGAGGCTGAGGTGGGTGGATTGCTTGAGCTCACGAGTTCAAGACAAGTCTGAGCAAGAGTGAGATCTCATCTGTACTAAAAATAGATTTAAAAAAATTAGGCAAGAGGATCGCTTGATCCCAAGAGTTGGAGGTTGCTGTGAGCTATGATGCCACAGCACTCTACCCAGGGTGACAGCTTGAGACTCTTATCTCGAAAAAAAAAAAAAAACCCAGAAAAATTATCTGGACATTGTGGTGCACACTTGTGGTCCCAGCTACTCAGGAGGCTGAGGCAGGATTGCTTGAGCCCAGAAGTGTGTGGTTGCTATGAGATACGATGATGCCATTGCACTCTACCCAGAGCAACACAGAGAGACTGCCTCAAAAACAACAAAAAAATTTTGTATATACATACTGTGGAATATTATGTATTCCATCCATAAAAATGAATGAAGTACAGGATGCTGGTACTTTAAGACAGGAGTCTGACAACCTCCTCATTGACTGACAAATTAATAAACTTTTCTTTCCTTCTCCTCAAATCACTTTTTCTCATTCTTCTGATGAGGCCTTGGTAAGAGAATTTGGCATTCTTAGGTGGATCCATCAGCACCCCCACAGAACGGCACCCTACAAGTACTGTAAGAGGTAGGAAACAGCCCTGGGTTATGCCATGGGTTGCCTTCTCAGGTAAGAGAGTAAGGGACTATCCCAGTAGCTGCTGGAGCCTGTTTAGCTCTGGGGAACTCCTGTCTTTCTTCTCTGCATTAGATGCAGCTCCAACCAGTTTCAGCTTTGTTGAAGAGAATGAAACAGATCTGAAAACGTGTAGACAACTTTGGCCATTTGTTTAAATTCTCCAGTATGCACATTGAGGCCTTGATTCCACTCCTTTGGGGGGAATCAATTGATCTGCATCAGGGCATTTGTTTGGAGGTGATGTTTTGGGTAGAAGTCATGAAGCTGAGTGGAACTAGGGGAGCGGGTTTGGACTTGGAGCTCATTTGTGGTTACCAGGGAAAGTGGGCTTTAGGCCACCCATTGTGGAAGGTTTTGATCCTTCAGCTCTGTGGCAGTACATTTGTTTTAAGGCACTGTTTTGGAGGCACAGGTTGGAGTGGCATTTATTTCCTTTGATTCCTGTTTAGTTGATAGGCATTTTAGATTATTTGCTTAGGAATTCCCTATGTTGTCTGTTTGATTATTTGTCCTTACTTGGGAGGGTCCATTTCTTTTCCATCTGAAAGTCTCTTGGGAAAATTTTTGGTTAGATTGGCAACTTATAGCTATGAACCTATGTCTAAGGATTATTGTGCTATTGCTTGTATAAAATGTGAGGAAAAGCAGTGTTTACTCTGAGATGTTGATTCTTTCCCCAGGAATTTGTTTATATCTTAATTTTGATTTGGGGATGCATTCTAAAGAGTCTTCTCCATTGCTTTTTCCTTCCAAATTAATCTTAAATTGCCTTTCTGTGTCTTTGTAAAAGAGGAAACTGAACTGTCTCATTTAAGAGAGCCAGAGTTACACATAAAAGGGTAGGGACGACTCTGGTGGATTGCTGCGGAGCCACCCATAGTCAGCACACTCTGATTCACTGCACTAAGCTTTATACCATAGCCCAGTAGCTTCTTTTAAAGAAGAATGATGGGAAATAAACCCTTTAAAAATAAGGAAAGACTCTGGGCATGGTGGCTCACGCCTGTAATCCCAGCACTTGGGAGTTCGAGGTGGGTGAATTGCCTGAGCCAGAGCAAGACCCCATCTCTAAAACAATAGCTGGGTATTGTGGCAGGTCCCAGCTACTTGGGAGGCTGAAGCAAGAGACCTGCTTAAGCCCAAGAGTTTGACGTTGCTGTAAGCTGTGATGCCACAGCTCTCTATTGAGGGTGACAAAGAGACTCTGTCTCAAAAAAAAAAAAGGAGGCTCGGCGCCTGTGGCTCAACAGGCTACGGCGCCAGACACATACACCTGAGCTGGCAGGTTCGCATCCAGCCCCGGCCCGTCAAACAACAATGACGGCTGCAACCAAAAAATGGCCGGGCGTTGTAGCGGATGCCTGTAGTCCCACCTACTTGGGAGGCAGAGGCAGGAGACTCGGTTGAGCCCAGGAATTGGAGGTTGCTGTGAGCTGTGATGCCATGGCACTCTATCCAGGGTGACAGCTTGAGGCTCTGTCTCAAAAAAAAAAAAAAAAAAGGAAAGACAAAGAGAATGACCCCCTTAGGGAACTCTAGTTGGGTTATGGTGCCTCTACCTGCAAGTATTTATATACAAGGGAAGGTTAAAGGGATGCCAGATTTTTCTGGGATGGCCAGTTCTGAGCACAAGTTTTTACTGAAGGGCAAATTATAGCAAGGAAAATGCAGAGCTCAAATTGTTGACTTGTCACTACAGAGTTAAGATATTGAGTCACAAATTCTGTTTGAGGGTGGTGCCTGTGGCTCAGTGAGTAGGGCACCAGTCCCATATACCAGAGGTGGCGAGTTCAAACCTGGCCCCGGCCAAAAAAAAACTGCAAATTCTGTTTGAGATAAACTCATTGTTTATGATATACAAAATGATCTGTGGTTGTATGACTTTTGATAAATGAGGTCCTTCTGCCCCCACCAGAACCTGGTAGCTGGACAGGGTGAGGTGCCAGGTGGGTCCACACCCTGGGGCAGACCCAGCAGGAGAAAGGACCAGCATATGTGGCCTACTGCTGAGCAGTGCACAGCAAGGGGAAGGAACACCTGTCACCACTGCCACCTTGGCACCATGGGAGGGGCCAGGGAAGGTGCCACATGAACTAATTCATCAATACAACACCTAGTAGGTTATGACTCAGGGTTGGGAATGGTTTGTCCTTATCCAGCAGGGAGCTCAATTTGGCTAGAGGGCACCCATAGCCAGGGCAAGGCAATTAATATGAATTCCTCCCAGCTGGTTAATATGGCCTTTAATGTAAACTGAAAACTATGCATAGTGTACTAGCTATACCAGCCAGGGATCCTTTGAGGCAGTTGAAAGGAAAGGCGGAGTACAATCAGTGTGCTTTTGGAAAAAGGAAGGACATTGGAAAGAACTCTGGCCAAAATTGCAAAGGACTCCAAGGTAACAAGAAACCCTCAGGAAAGCAATTGGTTCCTGTTTTTTTTTTTTTTTTAATAGAGACAGAGTCTCACTTTATCGCCCTCAATAGAGTGCTGTGGTGTCACACAGCTCGCAGAACCTCCAACTCCTGGACTTAGGTGATTCTCTGGCCTCAGCCTCCCCTGTAGCTGGGACTACAGGCACCTGCCACAATGCCTGGCTATTTTTCTGTTTTTGCAGTTTGGCTGAGGCAGGGTTTGAACCCGCCACCTTTGGTATATGGGGCTGGCGTCCTACTTGATGAGCCACAGGTGTGCCCAGCAAATGGTTCCTTTAAGTCCAGTACTTGGATGATGAAGGATGGGTCCCAGGGCCTCCTGCCTCACTAATAGCTCCAACACAAATATCCCCATAGATGCCCTGGGTGCAAATTGACAGTGGGAACCTAAATAGCAGACTTTTATGAATGAGGATGCCTGGGGACCCATGCATTTCCATCGAAGCCCCAGACGTATATTGACAGTGGGGATTTGATTGGTGCCAAGCTATGTGGGCAGAAGTAGTCTGGAGGAAGTGGTCCCCTCACGTTTCTGCCACAGAAAGTGCAGAAGCTGTGCACAGCACTCTGCAAGCCAGGCAGCAGTGGGGCAGGGCAGGGCTGAGAACTTCATGCAGTGTGCCTCAAGGGCAGACCCGGGCAAGCAGCAGGAGCTGTTCTACAAGCAGCAGAAATTTACCTCTAAGAGCACCACTAAGCTCCTGCTGGATGATACCAGGTCCTTGAGAAGCATGCAGGAGACTGCCACTGCAGAGCGTTTGCTGTAAAGTTTGGGCTTTACCAGACCTGCATGTCATTGCAGCATTTGCAAGAAGAAAACTACCAAAAGTGGGCAAAGCCTGCAGGCTGACAGGACCCCAGAACGTACAGAGAGAATTTAAACTCCCCATACCAATGAGTATCGATTTTGTGCAGGAGAAACATGACATTAATGATATTGTACAAGTGACACAGTGATATTCAGTCCTATTTGAATGGAAGGATCCTGGAACTGGGGTGACCTCGTAGCACTGTTGGATTGTGTTGTCTCAGGGCTTAAATGGGCTCTTCTGCTCTGTTTGGTGAGGGCCTAGTGGGGGGGCTTACAGAACTTGCAATTGGACATATTTGCAAACAGATGGACTAACAGCAAAGTCCTTGTACAGAGCCCTTAAAGGGAGAGAAGTAGAGCCCCAGATGTAGGCCACGGAAATCAGGTCACTGGTAGAGTTGCTAAGGAGACCACTAAAAGTGATCTGTAGGGGGCTTTGATATCCCAGCTGGATTTAGATCATATAAACCCCTTTTAAAACTAAAGATGGGAACTCTGACATTTGGAATGGCACAGCTAAGTGGAGACAGAATTCTCAAGGACTCACTCTCCTACCTGAAGCCTTAGCTCGGTCTCTTATGAGGCGACTACATGAATGCACACTATGGGGGTGATGCCTTAATGGGACTTCATCTAAGAGGACCCTATTTGTCAAATAACTCAGAGCTGCCCTTGATGTGCACTCAGATGCTAAAATTTGTATGAGTAGATACTTTTTCAGAATGGGTAGATGCTTACTCCACCCTAACTTAGAGAGTTACCAGAACCCTTCCTGAGGGAACTCACTCTGAAATGGGCTCCTACCAGGAGCTGCCAGCCTGAGACAGGGCCTTCGCCAAGTTCCTACACATGTACACCAGCAGAGAACAGGAATAGGCCTCAGAGGGTGATGGGATGACAGGTGGCAGCAGCCCAGAGGCCAATATGCTGCTGATGGACACCATAGCAGGCAGCTGCACAGGCAGCTCAGCAGCTCCTTGAGGAGTCACATCTGGCTACTCCATGGCAGTGTCCACTGTGGAAAACCTTGCTTCCTGTGGTTTGTACCTGAATATGTGGCAGTGTCCTGTGATTGTCCATGAACTTCTTGAGTGAACCCCCTAGTGGGAACCTGGTGAACCACTTTTTCAAGGAGCTGGACATGATGAACTCAATGATCCCACAGGTCACGGAGATGTTCATAGGCTTCTTTCTTCCATAGAGAACAATAACAGACGCTCCTCTATATCAGCGATAACCCAGCAAGTAAGAAAAGCCCTACGTCTAGAATGAAAACTGCATGCATCCTGGAATTGATGCAGAAAAACCATCTAAAAGTGGGATAAAGTGTTTCTGCTCCCCCTTCTCTAGATAATAGTAGTCCCTAGAAGCAGGCTTAAGTAAAGCACCTATGAAATAGTTTATGGTACACTCTTCATAGCACCCTGAGGTTAAATATTAATATATAAACATGAGTAGAGAAAGCAGAGCCAAGCAATATGCCACACGAATGGGTCAGATGCTAACCATGCTGCATGAGTCCGAAGGCACCCGCAGCTCCTTTAGACCAGGAACTGGGTGTTGCTTAAAGCCTAGAAAGAATAAGGACCTGAAGAACAACTGACAGAGAGGTGGAAAAGACTTTATAAAGTGCTTCTAACAACTCACATACCACATTGAAATTGTCTGAAGTAAAACCTTGGGCTCACCATACCAGAGTAAAGAGGTACCCCGGGGAAAATGAGGACCAGGGATGGGCCAGGCTTTAGGGAATCTAAAACATTTATTTAAGAGGGAAAAAAATGAAAACGTTAATTTTTTTGCTACTCTTCCTTTTTTCCCAGCCCTGTACAGACATTGTGAGCAAAGGACCCACTGTTTTACTGGTGTCTTAAATACCAAGTAGATTTAAAGAAAACTCTCAGGTTTGGCACCCATAGCACAGTGGTTATGGTGCTAGCCACATATACTGAGGCTGGCGAATTTGAATTTGGGCTGGGCCAGATAAACAACAATGACAATTGCAACAAAATCCAGGCGTTTTGGCTGGTGCCTGTAGTCCCAGCTACTTGTGAGGCTGACACAAGAGAATCGCTTAAGCTCAAACAGTGATGCCACGACACTCTACTGAGAGTGACATAGTGTGACTCTGTCTCAAAAAACAAAACAAAACAAAACCTCTCAAAAGAAAAAAGTCTGTCTTATCAGGTATCCTCCCCCATTTCACCTTATCAATCCTTACAGTAGTAATTGTTGCTTATGCCTTTTTTGCCTTGTAATCTATTGTATTTCTTTCTTTCTTTTTTTTTTTTGAGACAGAGTGTCATTTTGTTGCCCTTGGTAGAGTGCCATGGTGTCATAGCTCACAGCAACCTCAAACTCCTGGGCTCAAAGCAATTCTCTTGCCTCAGCCTGGTAGCTGGGACCACAGGTGTGCGCCATAAAGCTCGGCTATGTTTTAGAGACGGGGTCTTGCTCTTGCTCAGGCTGGTCTCGAATTCCTGAGCTCAGGCAATCCATCTGCCTTGGCCTCCCAGAATGTTAGGATTACAGGTATGGCCCAGCTTTTTTCTTTGAGACAGAGCCTCACTCTGTTGTCTAGGCTAGAGTGCCGTGAGCTCACAGCAACCTCAAACCCCTAGGCTCAGCTGATCTTCCTGCTTCAGCTCTGGAATAGCTGGGACTACAGGCACTCACCATCATGCCTGGCTAGTTTTTTTATTTTTAGTATGCACAGGGTCTTGCTTTGCTCAGGGTGGTCTTGAACTCCTAAGCTCAAGCAATACACCTGTCTTGGGCCTCCCAGAGTGCTAGGATTACAGGTGTAAGCCATCGCACCGGCCTCTATTGAATTACTTATTTTTGTAAATCTATTGGCAAAGCTTTACAATGGCATGAAGAAGTACAAATCTTCCATCTAGAACATTGCTCCAATTCAGCTCGATGACCATGTATGTCATCATTCTTCCAATAGATATAGAAGGGTAAAATAGACAGTGGAGAGTATGTAACAGGGAGAATGGCCTGAAAAAGGGTAAAAATGTTTTCTTTCTCTCTATAACCTCCTACACTCTTTTTGGGAATTAGAACCTTCCCTTGCATCCCTTCCTCGGGGCAGTGGTCACGAGGGGCAGGGGGAATGGTCTTTGTTTTTTGTACCACAGGAGATGGCCCTAGGGAATTGTTCTGCCAAAGGTCTTGACTGGAGATTGTCTTAGCTGAAGATGGGTTGAATCAGAACCATCAACTACATGTAATACCTTGAAGCTGAAAACCTCCCTTTAAAAGCTCTGTATTTCTGTTCAGTGGCAGGGCACTGGTACTTTAAGATGAACCTGACAACCTCCTCATTTGCTGGTAAATTAATAAACTTCTCTTTCCCTTTCCACAAACTACTTGTCCTCATTCTTCTGATGTGGGCTCAGGAACAAGTGCTGAACTTTTAGTAGCAGTACTAAAATACAGCATCATTAATATTTTACAAACCATAAATTCAGTTCTAGTTCTCTGTTTTTAATATTTTGGGTAATAATCTATTTCATAAATTAGAATCTAACACAGAAAATATAATAGGAAAACACCTAAATAGTAAAATAAATTAACACAATCAAGGTAGTATTTTAGTAATAGTAATAATGATAAAAAATTGAAATATGTATTAATAGGAATCATCTTCTTTAGGTGAAAATAGCATAACTTTTTATAAATAAATAGCATTTGTAGAAAATGTTTTTCAATGGTGCTTGAATGTTCCAATGACAAAAGAATGCAATATAATTTCAAGAAGGAATTTTTCAAAAACATCTGTAAAATCTGCTTCCGTGAAAGTCATTATTTACAATTAATTAAGCCACTATTATGGAGATTCTAGGGAAATAAAAACAACTGGTACCTTAGAGAGAAATGATGAGTTTTGCTAGTTTTACTCTTACCCTGGTAACAGTATACTGGTTAGAAAATGAGAACCATATTTAGTGCAAAGTGCTTCTTAGACACTTACTCTGTGCCTAGATATGTTACATGATTATTTAGTTATGACTTAGAAGTGTTTTCGAAGTATTCTGTTGTGCAGAATAGGTTTCTTCTGGATATATAAACTTCCTTGTATCAGGCAGTATTCTGGGTCAATTTAAAGAACTATTTGCAAGGCCATAATTTCAGGTAGCAGTGAGTAGCTCAGCTGGTTGCCAGCCTGAAAGGAGTAAGATCAAAGAAATTCAACACAAGAAAGTTTGCAGAACTATAGATACATATCATTATTGTCAATTTTTGTTTTGTAGGTTAATGACCACTATGGTGCATCATTACAAAAGGGGTGCCAAACAAGCAGGCAGGCAGGATGAGCTGACCAGAGGCCCGCCAGCCTCTGTCCTTGGCCACTCAGTGGGCTCATGAGTCAAATGGTCACAGTGGCAGAGTTGGAGGCTGTGCCCGGGCCCACAGCAGGTGCTCCTTTTTGCCAAGGCTGAACGACTAAGCCGCTGCATGTTCAACCTGTCAGTAACACAGACCACCACTGAGTTGCTGGCACCACACCAACAGATGATCCTGCCGGGGAAGTGCAGTGGTGAGCATGGGGACTGCAGGACCCACCAGATGCTATGCTGTGTGGAAGCTGCTGGTCTGATGGAGCAGTGGGATACCCTATGAAAGGCGGAGCTGAAGTGTCAGCTTGGGAATGACACCCTGTAAGGACAAGGCCCTACAGGGTGCCCTAACAGTTCATTTTTCATGTGGTTTTGTGTCTCCAACATGTCTGGTAACCCAGGGGTGGACACAGGACTGCCTGCCCTGTTCACCATCACACTTGGTGACACGTTGACGAATCTGTGCTTCCCGTCTGTGGCTTTAGGCTCTGTGAGTTGAGGTCTTGGTCTATGGGAGTCGGGGGACATTCCCACCAAGTGACACAGTAGGAGTTTCATTAAATATAAAGCTATGGCTGCTCCCTGGATACTCCAGAATGTGCTAGTAAACTGGCAAGCAAAGAGAAGAGTTAGCATTACGAGTCTGGACACAGTGGCTCACACCTGTAATCCCAGAATTCTGGGAAGTTGAGGCAGGTGGATTGCTTGAGCTCAAGAGTTTGAGACCAGTCTGAGCAAGAGTGAGACTCCATCTCTATTAAAAATAGAAAAACTAGCTGGGCGTATTGGCAGGAGTCTGTAATCCCAGCTACTTGGGAAGCTGAGGCAGGAGGACTGCTCGAACCCAAGAGTTTGACGTTGCTGTGAGCTGTGATAATACCAAGGCACTCTACCCAGGGCTACGGAGTGAGACTATGTCTCAAAAACAACAACAAAAAATGGAGTAGGCATTCTGGAAAGAGGTAGGAATTCTGATCCTCATTATGAGAAAATGATGTTGCTACATCAAAAAGGCAGAGAGTAGTAATGAGTTTGGTACTCAGGTGATCCATGTTAACTCTTAGTACTGGTGTATTCAGTTGTAATGATGTAAGGACAATAACCACAGCTTCATAAAGGTGTAGTAAGCCAGGACTCAGACCTCTCAGGCAAGAGCAGCACACTCAATCCTTCAAAGCAGACCACCTAGACCAGCAGTGCTCAACCTGTGGGTCGTGACCCACATGAATTGTATTAAAGGAAGGTTGAGAACCAATGACCTAGACCATCTTACAGAGGAGAGATGCTAATATCAATGTCTGCACAGGGTCACCCACAAAAGCGGTGGCTATGGGTTGTCCCTTCCCACAGACCTTCTTCCACTGCATTTCCCATGAACTAAGGCCAGTCAGAACCCTGGAACAACTCTGCCTTGATTGAATTTAAGCAAGTGGGTCTCAGCAACATAAAGGTGGGTGGCTATTGGCATATTTGGTTGAAAATTTGTCCCCCAATTGCTCTGTGTTGATAGATAAAACTCAAAGATGACCAGACGTGATGGCTCACTGCTATAATCCCAGCACTTTGCGAGGCCAAAGCCGAAGGACTGCTGGAGACGGAGTTCAAGGCCAACCTGGGCAACAGGGACTCTGTCTCTGCAAAATATTTAAAAATTACCTGGGCATGGTAGTGCACACCTGTAGTCGCAGCTACACAAGAGGACGAAGTGTGAGGATCACTTGAGCTAAGGAGTTGGAGGTTGCAGTAAGCTATGATTGCACCACTGCACTCCAGCCTGGGTGACAGAGACCCTATCTCTAAAAATAAAATGAAAAACTCTTGTAGCTGCCTTTTACAGACAACTGACCTTGCTAAAACAGTGGCAACTCTGCACTAGAGGCTATAAGCTACCCTTCCATCTTACACACATGGGGACTGGCATAGAAAGGGCCTGGTCTTGAGGTAAGCAGGGACTCTCTGGGCTAGTCTGTCCACCAGAGCATCCCTGGGATGTGAGGCAGTGAAGCTGCTTCCAGCTGAGATCACAGCTTTGCTTAATTTCCTGCCCCCACGGCTTGGCCCCTGTGGCTCAATGGGCTAAGGCGCCAGGCACGTACACCTGAGCTGGCAGGTTCGAATCCAGCCTGAGCCCGCCAAACGATAGTTGCAACCAAAGAATGGCTGGGCGTTGTGGCAGGCGCCTGCAGTCCCAGCTACTTGGGAGGCAGAGGCAGGAGACTCGCTTGAGCCCAGGAATTGGAGGTTGCTGTGAGCTGTGACGCCCCGGCACTCTATCCAGGGTGACAGCTTGAGGCTGTCTCGAAAAAAAAAAAAAAATTTCCTGCCCCTAGTCTTTGTGCTCCCCTCACTTTTCTTCTGAGAGAATGACCCCAGTGAGTCATTTGAACAACTGTCTTCTTAGGCTCTGCATCTAGGGAAGCTAACACAAAAGTTATGTAAAACCAATACTGATGGTGAATTTTATGGTATGTGAATTCTACCTCAGTGAACTGCTGTATTTTATTTTATTTTTTATATATATTTTTTGAGACAGAGTCTCACTTTTCTCGCCTTTGGTAGAGTGCCATGGCGTCATAGCTCACAGCAACCTCTAACTCTTGGACTTAAGTGATTCTCTTGCCTCAGCCTCCCAAATAGCTGGGACTGTAGGCCACCACAATGCCCGGTTATTTTTTTTGTTGTAGTTGTCATTGTTGTTTAGCAGGCTCAGGTGGGTTTGAACCCATCTGCCTTGGTGTACGTGGCTGGTGCCCTACCCGCTGAGTTATGGGCACTGTCCAAACTGTTGTATTTTATTTTTTTATTTTATTTTATTTTTTTTTTTGAGACAGAGCCTCAAGCTGTCACCCTGGATGGAGTGCCGTGGCAACACAGCTCACGGCAACCTCCAATTCCTGGGCTCAAGCGAGTCTCTTGCCTCCATGCCCACCACAACGCCCGGCCATTTTTTGGTTGTAGCCATCATTGTTTGGCGGGCCCGGGCTGGATTCGAACCCGCCAGCTCAGGTGTACGTGGCTGGTGCCTTAGCCCGTTGAGCCACAGGCACCGAGCCAAAACTGTTGTATTTTAGAGAGATATTTATTACTCATTCACAATAACTAAAGTTTTTCTTTCTTTCTTTTTTTTTTTTTTTTAAGTCCCACCTCATCAGGGTAATGCATTCCTAGAAACCTCCAGTCAGGTGAAATATCTTACACTAAACATGTATCACTAAAATAAAGGGTAAATATTTGTTCTTGAGCTCCCAATTTAATACTTATTCTTTTTAAAATGCCAAATTCCACTGAAATGCTCTCTTACAGCACATGAAGAGCTAACCTGTGTTACCCTGCAGCCTCATTAACATGGCTGATGATCTGCAAATTCTTTTTTTCACTGAGTACTCTTCAGACCTATATAAAGCATGCACGTATACTCAATATTTGTGTAACTCAAACTTTACTGTAAAAAAGGAAACAATAAAAACAAAATAAATTAACGAAAACAATGCAAATGATGTACAAGATGATCATAAAACATATTAGCCAAGCACAAGTCCTAGAGAGGAGTGAAGATGGCAGACGCCCTGTAGCCCCTGCCTTCTGCAGGAGGTTCAATGCCTAAGCAGTCCTCAAGACAAAGAAAGGACAGATAGCCTCTTACACTGAAATTGGGGTTTTAGAAGATCTTCTTAAAGTCAATCTCTTTAATCTCAATGGGTGTGTTAGTGTTAACCCCTGATGTTTACCAACAATGCTTATGTTTTACTAGGTTGGACCTGCTACCTGGTTCTACTTAGTGCCAATGGCAAGCCGGTTCCTGTAATCTCAGCCTTACCTAGAAGAGCTCTTGAAACAGGAGGTGCTTAAAAGTCTGCTCAAGAACATCTTACGATAAAGATAGTTGGGAGACTAAAGGGGAAAAAAGGATGGATGATCAAGTGGGAAAGGCTGTGGGGCCCACAGATTGTGTGGTGGTGGCAAGAGGGGTAGCCACTGCCTTAGCAGAAACATGAGGAAAAGTCCCCGAGGGCAGTTTTAGGAAGGAAAAAACCCAACAACCTAAATTTCCTTTTATTAAAGAGACACCCAATGATTTTCCCTGATCCTCTTAACTGTCTGGCCTGTGTGGTAGGGGATGGAGAAGGTGTTAATGATATTGATCCCTAACTCTGCTTCAAGGTCTAGTATGGACCTCTCACACCTGTCCAGAGAGTTCGCTAGTACTGACCTTATCCCTGTTGCCTGAGCTAGGCAAACAGGATGGGCAGTTTATAAGAGGTGGAACAAGGGATGGCCCGGAGTGTCTCCATTCAGAAATGGAAAGTGCTGGGGGGGTATTCAGATAGGGCCCCACCCTGCTCATCAGCTGTGGGGAGAGGCCACCTGCTCTGATGGGCGTTCGATGTCGCCACTCTGCTTAGGTTCTGGCACATCCTCCTCTTTCTGCTCCAATTTGAAGTTCTGTGGACAAGGTTGCAAGTGAGGCCTGGCCCTGCATTTGCCCAGCTGTAGCCCTGATACCTTTAGGGTGGCAAAGGCAGGCAAGAGCTCCTAAATTGGGTTTCAGTCCATTATCCCTGAAGAGAAGTCCCATTTTTTCTATGGCACCTGAAATGTGGGCCTGACCTACCTCAAGCTCCTGCAAAACCTCGTCCATGAAATCCTGGGAGTTCTGTTTGTAAGACACAGCTAATCGAATGGCATCATTGAAGAGCTGGGGGTAAAGCAGAGATGGTAGGTAGGGGTCCTGGTCTCTGTCTGCACCCATGGGTCCCACCATAAGTCTACACAACACTCCACCTTGAAAATCAACAAGCTTAGCCCCCAATTTACCTTTTCCCATTACCTTGACTCCATACGGAATCAATGGACTTTGGCCTCATCCAGCCTAGGCCCATCACCCTCTCCCTTCCCTGCTGCACATGCTCACTCACTGTCTCTGTTCTTTCTAGAAAGCCAGCTCACCTCTTCTTGACTTCCCTGGTCACCGAACCACCTAGCACCCCAACCTTGCTAGGTGACCTCTGCAGCCCACCATACCTTCACAACGTTGGTACCATCAGCAGCTGAGACAAAGTATAGGGGCAGGGAGAACTTCCTTGCAAAATTGAAGCTTTTTTGGGTCACCTTTATGTCTGCTGTAGAGAGAAGAAAGGAGATTGGCCTGTCTATGAAGGGAAAGAGAGTAGTTTGGAGGGTGAGTCACTGGAGGCTCCATTCCAGAAAATGGGATAGACAGGGACAGTTGAGGAACATGTCCCAGAAAGAGTTCATTAAACAGAAATCTGTGTTCTGGGAAGAAGGCAGGTTGGCTCAGTTAGCATCTTTACAAGGAAGGGAAGCAATGCAAGCATCTTTGGGGAGGAGGACTAATCACTGGAGGTTGATTGCCCCAGGAGAGGAGGGGGAGATATATGGTGGTGGGTCCCCCATGAGTTGCTGACACAAGTGCAGGGATGGCCCCACCATCAATTTTGTTGGCCACTACGATGCATGGGATCTCTGGCCTGAATTCTCGAAGCTCTGTATACCAGGTGCTCAGGTTCTTGTAGGTGACTTTCCTCTGTACATCGAACACCTGCAAAAGTGAGGAAGACAGTGCAGGCATGTCAGTGTCTCTGCACTCTTTCAGGTGACTCACACACCCAAGCAGGTGAGCATGGGCATATGCCACAGGCGTGGGAACTCAGACCAGACACACACTCTGAACTGTAGTTCCTCTGATCACAGAGGCTGTGCCTGTCATTTTTAGGAAAGCAGCCCCCTGGAACCTCTAGATTCAAAAGTGTTTTTAAAAAATCTTATTACTGCAACAAAAAAAATAGCTGGGCGTTGTGGCAGGTGCCTGTAGTCTCAGCTACTCAGGAGGCTGAGGCAAGAGAATTGCCTAAGTCCAAGAGGGGGAGGTTGCTGTGCACTGTGAAGCCATGGTACTCTACCGAGGGCGACAAAGTAACACTTTGTCTCTAAAAAAAAAAAAGAAAAGAAAAAAATCTTATTACTTTTTTCTTATCTTGTCACCTAATTTTATTCACCTACTTTTTTTTT